>JBAMBR010003433.1:0-56115 GCA_037044475.1 Zaprionus obscuricornis | reverse complement strand
ATTTAAGAAATATTCATAATTTTTTAGTTCAATAATTGTTCACATTTTTTTTTTTAATATGCGATAACATTATTATTATCACATTGGATGCCATTTGGAAACATA
Organism: Zaprionus obscuricornis; assembly: GCA_037044475.1. Taxonomy (NCBI): domain Eukaryota; kingdom Metazoa; phylum Arthropoda; class Insecta; order Diptera; family Drosophilidae; genus Zaprionus; species Zaprionus obscuricornis. The sequence goes on along the minus strand of JBAMBR010003433.1, from coordinate 56,010 downwards.
TGTTGTTTTTAATGTTAACCAATAGAAAAGTAAAAAATCATGAAAATCAAATAATAATCGCTTAATGGACTAAACTTAATTAATAATACTTGGCACATATGTATATATTATATACCTATGTATTTCTTAAATCAATTGTGCGCATATTAAACGCTCCATTAAAATATTTCTTCTCATGTGTTGGCATAATTTCCATACAAATTTTTATGTTCTCAATGCAATGTGATTTCTATTGTAATTTTTACAAAGCATGAATGAAACTATTTAAATAATTAAAGATAATTACGATACACACATACAGATGTGCATAAAATGTCAATAATGTAGCAATAGAATTTCATAAAGTTTTTATCATATATCTATGTATATATAATTGTCGCTCTATATATGCATATATAGAGCGACAATTATATATACATAGATATATGATAAAAACTTTATGAAATTCTATTGCTACATTATTGACATTTTATGCACATCTGTATGTGTGTATCGTAATTATCTTTAATTATTTAAATAGTTTCATTCATGCTTTGTAAAAATTACAATAGAAATCACATTGCATTGAGAACATAAAAATTTGTATGGAAATTATGCCAACACATGAGAAGAAATATTTTAATGGAGCGTTTAATATGCGCACAATTGATTTAAGAAATACATAGGTATATAATATATACATATGTGCCAAGTATTATTAATTAAGTTTAGTCCATTAAGCGATTATTATTTGATTTTCATGATTTTTTACTTTTCTATTGGTTAACATTAAAAACAACATATGTTTCCAAATGGCATCCAATGTGATAATAATAATGTTATCGCATATTAAAAAAAAAAATGTGAACAATTATTGAACTAAAAAATTATGAATATTTCTTAAATGAAACATTTGTTTATTACCTAATATTGTTTTCATAATTCATATATATAAAACTTGATTGGTACATCAGAAATAAAGACTAAGCATAGTGTACGATTAGTATATTGATTAGTTTTCAATTCTTATTCCTAATCATCATCTTCATCATCATCATCATCATCATCGTCATCATTATCAGAATCATCTTCGTCATCATCATCAGCAGTAACTAATTCATCAATTCCATTCTCATCCTCATCATCATCCTCATCATCTTCATTCTCATCCTCATCGTCATAGCTATTACCATCATCATTATCGTCAGCATCACCATCTTGTTTTTCCAGATCATCATTTTCATCCTCATTCTCCTTATTTTCATTACTGTCAGCAATTACAGCTGCTGCTTTACGTACTTTCTTTGCTGGCACAGCTGTCTCATCCTCATCAGCATCCTCAGCAGCTAGCGCCTCACGTTTCTTTTTTAGCTCAGCCTTATGTTTCACCTGACTGGGTGTCAACCTAATGAAGTCTACATCCTTGGTAAGTGCAAACTTGGTCAACACCTCATTGGCCTGTTTCTTCAATTTTAGCATACGCTCCTCACGTGTACCCACCACATAGGGTGTATCTACGGGTGGTGCGCACATGCTGATGTACAAGGGCAACGCTGATGTGCCAACAATATCAATTTTCACATACATTGAACGTATGTTGGGTAAACTGCCAGGATATACTTGCTGCAACTGTTTAACAACAGTCAAAATATTCTCGGCCAATTGCTTTGATGTGTGCTCATGATGACCGATAGGAATAGCAGTAAGATCACCTTTACGGAGCTGCCTATAGGCAGTACGTTTAATAGCACGACCAAACTCTTCTTTCAAACCATTGGGTTTGCTTATGCGAATAGCATGCAGTACATTGCGTGGCTTTTGAGTTGCCTACAATAAATATTAAAAAAAAATATATATTATTATATTATTATTACAATTGATTCTTGAAGTGAACTTACATTTCCAAGAAAAGCTGTGGCCTGTCCTGAAATACGACCATCGCACATCAAATAATCGTAGCTATTGAGGAATTTACGCTTTTCCTCAAAGCTGCCCATTTCATTGCGCAATTGATTGAATGGAATTATAGAGAATCGCTCTTCAATTTCTGATTCTCGGAACAAATCCTCATAGTGTTGCACAGTTGGCTCATAGCTCAAACGTGCACCACGCTGCAAATCAGTGACGATAACTGCAATATCTTCATCGGGAAGTACCAGAGAATGCTTTAAATTCAATTTTACAATACGTTTTGGAGCACTTGGTATCTTAAAGCAGGACACCTGCAGTACGTAACGGTAATCACTGAAAATCGATGTAGTCTTCTTGTTCTTCACTTCGGCAGCAGCTTGTGCCTTTAGTGCTTCGCATACTTTTATTATACTTGATTCATTAAGTATTTCATAGAATTTATCCTCATCGAACGGTTTTAATTCAAATTTTAATTCAATATTTTTTTTCTTCTTTATAGACGTTTGCTTTTTGGCAACTTTGCTTTTTGCCTTTTTAATGGCGCCGTTGGCCACAGGTTTAACAGCTGCTTTCACTTCTTTCTTTCCCTTTCCCTTTTTCTTTGATTCCTCCTTTGCAAGCTTAGGCTGAGGCTGAGATTTAATATCTGCAGGTTTTACCGTCTTTTTGGCGGGTGCAGTTTCTTTTAATCCTTTGTTGGTTGCTTTGTTCTCAACTTTTTGATTTAGCTTGGACTTCTTCTCGACTGCGGCTGGTGCTGTTGGTTTAGCTGTATTCTTTTTTCCGCTCGACTTTTGAACAGGAGCTGCTGCTACTGCCACAATCAACTCCTTCTTAGCTGCTTTGGACTTAGCTGCCGGTACAGAAGTTTCGGCAGAATTTTTAGACGATTTTGGAGTGGGTTTAACGGCTTCCTTTTTTGCAAGCTTTGGAACTGGTGCAACAACAGCGACTGCGGACTTTTTCGCAACCTTTGGAGCTGGCGCAGCTACAGCAACTGGAGACTTTTTAACAACCTTTGATGCCTTTGGTACATCGGTGTCAGCAACTTTTTTAGCCTTTTTTGAGACAGGAGCAGCATTTTCAGCAGCAGAAGTAGCTTTGGCCTTTTTAGAGGCTTTTGGTGCAGGCACTGGAGCTGGCGACGGTGGTGGCGCCAGTACCAATGCTTTTTTGGAAACCTTTGATTTGTTCGATGATTTTTCGTCTGCAGTTTTTGTTTTAGCTAAAATTTTTGGTTTCGGCTTCTCAGAAACATTCTTTATATTGTCTTGTTTTTTTGTCGTTTTCTTAATCTCGGCAACAATCAAAGGAGCTGCGGCTTTTACTGTGTCTTTTTTGTTTTTCTTGATTGCTGCCTTCTTATCCTTGGCAACGCCTTCCAGTTTTTGGCTTTTGCCTAATGATTTTGCCTGTGGTTTCTGTACTTTTACCATTTTTATTTAGTTTTAATAAATAAATTCTTAAATTTGATTCAAACACAAAACACGCCGAGTTATACACGTGCCAAGTATAAAAGTATCGCAAATAGCGCGCAATCGTAATTGTTATCGGCTATCAAAAACGATAAGTAATAGTGTTGAAAAGTGTTGAATTTTCGCGCTCATTTTTAAATTGTATAATTAACATAAAAAATTTAATTTTATATAACAAAATATATATATATATTAAAATTAAATTACATTTTATGATAATGAATATTTAATCATATAAATAATATTAATTTAAATAATTGTATTAGAAAAAATAATTTTTTCAAATTAACTACTACAGATTATTATTATTATACGTATGTATATTGCTATTTATATTTCCGCATTCTTATTATAGCATGCTTGGCTAAGTTAAAGTTAAGTTAATAGATAACTTTTTCTAAAAATAACTCAATTTTACCAAAAGCACGCGTGCCTAATAGCACAGAGCTAACCCGCCAAATGTCCTTGCAACACCCACATAAATTGGCTCAAGTGCGGCGCGTGGCTGGCCCCCAATGGCGCTGCAAATTAAAGTTTTCTTAAGAAACTCAGAGCGTTGCCTCAGAAGGTTAGCACAAGGCATTTGACGACACGTGATTGACGCTTTGCGCCGGCAGACAACGTCATTGAGTGAATGAGCAAAAAGTATCTTTTTTTCAAATATAATTAACATTTATTTAAGAACCTAATATAATATAATAATATTATATATACATTATTACAATTTCAGTTTTTTGGCATTTGCTTTAGAATTATCCTTTTTAGGACGTTTATTGCCAGCCGATGGTGTTCCTAATGTCGTTGTATTTTGTAGCTTACTAAAGAATGCCTTCGAGGATTTTAATGCGCCTTGATCATTGCTGCTTGTAATCTAAAATAAAAATAATAAAATAATTGATATTAATTTTTGTTACTTGAATAAAAGAAATTGTGTTTTATATACCTTTTCAACATTGCGATTCTTGGTAATAGATTTAAGCAGTTTGGCATTTGTATCTTTCTGTGATGGTGCCTTGCCCAGCTTGGCTCTTTCCAATTCTCGTTTTTCTAGAGCCGAATTAATGGCACGTTGCTTCTGTTTCTTCTTGCGACGTTCACGATTCTTATCGGTACGGGTGCGTTCCGATTTGCCCAGCGGTGTATGTTTGGGTCCACGATGAACTTCCTCGGGTGCCAACAATTGGGCATCACTAACACCAATTGGAGCTACCTCTTCCATATTAATAGCAGGCGTATTGGTGACAATCTTTATTTCTGGCGCTACTGGTTTAGGTGTGAAATGGAAATTGGAGAGTGCATCGAGCTTAAGGAACAATGTACGCATCGATTTTTTGATTTCCTGATGTTCTTTTGGCTCGGGTTTCAAGGTCTCATCAGCATCACGATTGGGATCCAGCTTATCCAGTTCCTGTTGATATTCTTTCTCATAAATTTGAGCTAGAGATTGCTTGGATTTCTCTTGATCCAACACTAGCTGCTTGCGAAATTCCTGTGGCGTGTTAATAGGACGCACGGTGCGCACAACATCATCCCATGCCTTATCGCGAATACGCTGCTTTATTAAATCCTCAATCGTTTGATTTTGTTCTTCGGTTATAGGTGCTGCGGGTCGTCGTGTTGAATCGAACTCAAGAATCTCCTCCAACAATGAGTTTTGTGGACGATTTGCTGCCTTTACCTCACCCTTCAGCTGCCAGGGTTTCTCACCAAGCACAACCTGTTCATAGTCTTGTATACGCTGTAATAGGCGTGCCTCACGCAACTCATTGGATGATTGTATCTTCTGTTGTTCTTCTTCTGTCCTCTGATCTAATTCCTCCCGCTTGTCATCTTCATCATCGGATGAATCGCTGGCAGGCTGCACTCCACTTTGGGCCACAAAATCAGCTTCATCAATTTCACTTGGTGCATCATCCTCATCTGGGTTTTCATCACCATCATCATCATCGTCCTCATCAACTTGTTCTTCTTCGTTTTCAATATCTTCCTCATCCTTCAAATCTTCATCCTCATTCTCGCTTTCGTTGAAATAATCTTTTTGTTTGCCATTTTTCTGCTTTTTGGCCACAGCCTGCAGCTCATCATCCATTTCAAAGAAATCAGCATAGTTCGCAGTAGCACCATCTTCATCATCATCATCATCATCTGAATTGTCTGGAACTCCAAAATCATCAGCAAAATGATCAATGCCATCAGCATTCTCCTCCGGTTTTTTACTATTCTGTCTGCGCATTTCCTTTGCATCCTCCTGCTCCAAAAATTTGGTCATTTCATCCAATTTGAAGAATGTATCATCAACAACAGAACCTTTGGGTCTTTTAGTAGTTTTGTTGGGTTTAGTTGCAGGTTTTGTTGATACTTTAGTTGCTGTTTTTCCATTCAACATTTTATTAGTTTCTTCGTCGGACTCCTGATCCAAGTCAGATTCTGGCTCATCGTCTTCCAGTTCCTCATCATCATCATTACCATCATCTGTTCCTTGTACACTCTTCTCATCATCACCGCCTATAATAAATGTAAATTTTTTTTTGTCTAGTGCACCGAAATATGCCACTTGTGCAATAATCCGCGGAATCGCCAAATCGTTTCGTATTTCTAACTGCTGCAAAATTTGCTCATCATCCATTTCGTCCAATACAAGCTCTGGCAAAATGTCTTTTTTAATCTCCTCATCGTTGATAATACTCTGGCTATAAGTTTGCTGCAGTAGCTGATGAATTTCATTTACTTTGTCCGGCTGTGGTCTGTAAAGAGAATCAAAAGAAATCAAACACGTGCGCGCAATTCGGTGAGAGAGAGAGAGGAATATCAACAAACTTCAGAAAGGAAGCAGGAAACTTCGTCAACTTCTCAAAATTTGCAAATATTTCATGGCAAATTTTATCCCCTGGCCTATTTTTCTTTGACTTCTTAACCTCCGACATTTTATTTATATTTACGACCCGTTTAAAATATCTATTAAGAACGAACGAGAAAAACAAACGACACTCACAAGTCAAATGAACTAGTGGAACTAGTTACAAACTGGCACTTGTAACAGAATTGATCGATTATAATTTTCAATATATTATATTAAGTGTTTTGAATGTGATTAAATAAAAAGTAAATATATTATATGTAATATTGCTTAATATTCGGAAATAAAATTTAGAATTTCTAGAATACGTTCGTCATTATAAACCGCTTACAGCGGATTATCGATATTTCCTCAAATATCGATTAACTCTCTTAGCCAACACTGATCAATCGGGCAAAACATATGTTGTTGTAATAAAGCCGTCTCCAAACGCAAAAAAAGCAAATTTTTAAATTATTATGTTTGTCGTTTAAAATTGTTTACTAAAACCAAACGATCTCAATTAGTTGACAGCCATGGACTTTAAGTGCATAAAGCTACTTTTGTTAGGGGGTGCCGTACGCCTTTATTTCAGTCGGACGTCTTTAGCATCACTAATTGGAAACCGGGTGGAGTTTGCAACTCCATTGAATTCATTTAAGCGCAGTAAGTAAAAGATTATTCTACATATTTATGTGTAATATATAATCATATAAAATTCATTACAGTGCAAGAAGGGGTGTTTCTACTACAGCAAGGAATCGATCCATATAGTGGTGATGTTGTCCACGAGACACCTTTACTTCTTAAAGCAATTTCTGTCATTCTCATACGATATGCAGAATTATTACCATTTCTATATATACTCATCGACTTATGCACTGCAGGATTACTTTATTCGATGAGTCGACGATTTGTCGAACAAAAAGTGAAAGAACAAAGTGCTGAACGTGAAAAATATGCCAAGGATACGGAAGAATTGCAATATTGCAGTGCAACTGATAACTATTACATATCAAAAATGGTCCTCATTGCATATCTTTTCAATCCCCTAACGGTGATGAATTGCATTGGATTAACCTCCACTGTGCTAACCAATCTAATGCTGGCCATATTTCTGTATGCATTGATTCGACGTCAATTGCTGTTGTGCATTGTGCTACTTGCATTTGAAACTGTTCGAAGCCTTTATCCCATTGTGCTCATTGCGCCGTTACTCATAGTATTTTCCCGTCGTTCAATCGGCTGGGCTATCACGCTTAGTATAATATTTGCCACCTGTTGCATGGCCATAGCTGGCGCTAGTTTCCTTGTTATGGGCAGCTGGAATTTCCTAGATGGAACATTAGGCTTCATGTAAGTTACTTAACTTGAAACTTGATCAATTTATTATATAATAATTTCACTTGTAGCTTTCATTTTCGGGATCTACAACCAAATATTGGATTGTTTTGGTATTTTTTCACTGAAATGTTTGAACATTTTCGTACCATGTTTTTAATAACATTCCAAATGAATGCAACCGTCCTGTATCTGGTGCCATTGTCAATAAAACTACGCAAGGAGCCGCTACTTTTGGCCACAGTCCTAATAGCATTAATGACGGTCTTCCGTGCTTATCCTAGTCTTGGTGATGTTGGTTTCTACTTGGCACTATTGCCGCTCTGGCGTCGATGCTGGAAATGTAAGTGCAAGAATACCTTCAGGTGTGGAACTACATACTAATCATATATTTTATTTGAATCTTTAAGTTATGGCCCATGGGTTTGTGGTATTTACATTCTTTCTGGTCACATTATCCATGATGGGAGCTCTGTGGCATCTTTGGATATATGCGGGCTCAGCAAATGCTAACTTTTACTTTGGAGCGACGCTTGCCTTCTGCACGGGGCAGATATTTTTAATTACAGATTTGCTATTTGCCCACGTTAAAAGAGAGTTTTGCCTTTATAATGGTCAAAAGATCATGATTGATGGTGAAGAGGCGCGTATATTATTAGAATAATCGACGTTTGGATATTAACGATAACGTACACAAATATAATAATAAAGAAACTTTTTATTCAACATAACATTATTGCTTGGAGTAGCCGGTTTTTGTTTTTCGGTTCAGGAAGCGGTACAGATAGAGGATACGTTTTTCCATGTCTTTCCACTTGGTTGGCCGGGCAATTGGATATTTGGTTTTTTCTAACAGGCGACGTTTTCGCAACAACACCTGGTATTCATTACCAGAGACACCGCGTAACCATGATGGCACAGAATACAAGACACGTGTTGGATGCAGTCGATCATTACCCAATATATCAATATAATCATTTTGGCCGAACAGTGCGCGCTTCTCAGACCATGCATTTTTGGGCCGATACTCAGGCATGGGTAGTTTTTGTCCATTATCCAAATGAGGCAACACACCGCCTTGAAAGAGTTTCTCCTTGTAACCATACCGTCTCACGGTGGGACCGCGTGCCCGGCGTTCAGCATGCGATAGCTGGCGCACTGTTGTTGTGCCAAGCATTTGGCCGACGCTGCACAGCTTTTGAAATGTATTGCTGAGCCACGACATTTTCTTATGCGTGTTTTAATTTATAATTTATGATTAGGTAATTGTAAATAGACGACTAAGAAAATTATACTATGCTTTGGCTTGCGAACAGCTGTTAATAGTCGATAGACAGTATGATGTTATAGCCGGTATTATCGATTATCTTATAGGTGTCTAATATTATTATGATTTGTTTCAGCCTCGATTTCAAAGTACATTACGAAGCATAACTTACATACCTATATTTATAAGTTCGTAGTCATAAAATATTTTTCTGTGTCAGCAGTTTTATACAAAATAATAAATTATTTGCAAATATCTGTTGTTGAATTATTTCGTTCGTTTAAACAGGTTCACGCACCAATTCAATAATAATCGATTACCGGCGACTGGGTACAAATACTTTCATTCAAGTCTGGCAACGCCACTTCATTCACATATGACAAGACCCGTTGGATAAACAAGACGAAAAATACTTTATTTATCTTCATCTTTCTCAAGTCTCAAGTGAATGCACTTGTTATCCACGTGCCAACAATGGAAGCCGAGAGGGCACGTCTACGTCGGGAAATAGTTGATCTACAGGCTGCACTAAATGCAAAAGTGCAAAGTTTGCGTGAACTAAATACAACACAAGGCTCAAATGAAGAAGAAGATTCTGAATCAGATGCAGAGTCACCAAGAAAAATTCACTTGAAGCTAAGCAACGAAGATATTGCACGCTATAGTCGTCAGCTAATTTTACCGGACTTTGGCGTCAATGGACAACTGAAATTGAAGAATAGCTCAGTTCTCATTGTTGGCATGGGAGGATTAGGCTGTCCAGCAGCACAATATCTCGCTGGAGCTGGTTGTGGCTACTTGGGCCTGGTGGACTATGACGAAGTGGAGCGAAGTAATCTTCATCGTCAAACTTTACACACAGTTACACGCTGTGGCATGTCCAAAGCAGAATCAGCACGTATTGCTCTCTTAGACCTTAATCCACAATGTAAAATCACGTGCCATTCTCGTCTGTTGAACAGATTCAATGCATTTCACATAATACGTGCCTATGATGTAGTTCTGGACTGTACCGACAATGTGGCCACACGTTATCTATTAAATGATGCTTGTGTAATGCTGCGCAAACCTTTAGTCTCGGGCAGCGCCCTAAAACTAGACGGACAGCTTACCGTTTACAATTATGGTGTCAATGGACCATGTTATCGTTGTATTTACCCAGTGCCACCACCACCAGAAGCAGTAACTAATTGTGGAGATGGTGGCGTTCTTGGAGCTGTTACCGGTACAATTGGTGCTATGCAGGCCCTTGAAGCGATTAAAATAATTGTTGGCATGGGTGATGTATTAGCTGGACGACTGTTAATCTTTGATGGCTTCACCTGCCAATTTCGCAACATCAAAATACGCTCGAAGCGTACAAATTGCCATGTTTGCTCCAATCAACCATTGATCACAGAACTAATAGACTATGAACACTTTTGTGGCATGCATGCCAATGACAAGGATCATCCAATGCAATTACTTGAACCAGAGCAACGTATGGATGTACTCGAATATCGAACTTCATTGCAATCCAAGGAGCATTTACTTATCGATGTACGTGCGCCGGCCGAATTTGAAATCTGTCAGTTGCCAAAGTCTATCAATGTGCCATTGGCACAGATTCTCGATGATAGCTATCTTCAGCAATTTACAAAACAATTGGAGAGCATAGAGTTACCCATATTGGTTGTGTGTCGTCGTGGCAATGATTCACAGATAGCTGTACAACATATGAAAAATCGTTTTCCCAGTCATTCCATATGGGATTTGGTTGGTGGATTGCATGCCTGGACTCATAATATTGATCACAATTTCCCAATATACTAAAAGTTAGAAAAATCAAATTAATCCTATACAAACAATCCAACAATTTATCCAGATTAAAGGTACTTTTAGTTTTCACACATTAACAACTCAACTACTAATTATTCTTAGTGAAATAATAATATAAAAAACAATTATTTTTTTTTCAGATATTTATGTAAAAATATCATATATCGATTTACACTATGTAATTTTAATAATTTGATTTTTATTAAATGTATAATTCAAATAAAATTGTTTTACTTTATAAATGAGAATTTTTATTTAACGATTAGCAAAAAAAAATTTAAAAAAAAGTTAACGTTTTTAGAACAAGAATTTTATTCAAATTATAAAAAAAAAACTACACTAAAATTGCTAAGATAGATAAGATGATATTAAAAAGTTTGTGGGTTATGTTATTTCCTTTATTTCATAATTTCACTTAAAGACTTCATAGTTATATGTAGAAAAGAGTAGTTAATAATCTGTACTATATAAATCCATATAAATCAGAATCCATTTCCGAATTTAGCACAGACAATTGACTTTCTGCATGTTGAAATATAGATGAAATGGAATTTAAATATATTTATTATTTTTTTTCTTTTTTTTTTTTGCTTAAATGTTTCTTTTCATTTCTTTCAGTTTTTAATTATTTTTTTTTTTTTGGCATGGTCACAAACTTGCCTTCTGTGATTTATATTTGTTTATATTTCTAAGTTCATTAAAATTTCAATTAATTACAATAATTCAATTAATTATGCATTTACTGCTTTGATATATATGTTTAAATATATATATATATATATAAGTATTAAATTATTAATGTATGGTAAAACGACGAAAAATAATATAAACACTTGCGGCAAGAGTTATAAGGACTCCAGACTGAGATATATTCCATATCAGTGTCACAATCGCCGCATTGTTTTCACTGTTGCCTGCTGCTGTAGTTTTTTTTTTTTGTGTTTGTTCTTAACGCTGTTCTTGTTGTGGTTGCTGCGGTTGATGCAGTTGCAGATGCAGATGCACACGCTGTAAAAAGCTACATTTGGGAAAGAAATCAAATCAAGTTATGCATATATATAAATATATATATAAATATACATATATATATATATATGCAAAGTATATATGTAAGGTAAGTAAGTAAGTAAATAGAACAGCAAATAGAGAAAAAGGATTAAAAATAGTAATTGCAATCGAAATCGAATTGTTACGCTTCTCTTTTTTGCATTTTCGTCTTTGACAAAATATTCAATATGAAGTTTTATCTCTGACTCTCGATTCTACTTCAAATTGAACACTTTAAAAATAACTTAACAAAAAGAGAAAAGCACAGAATTAAAAAAAAATATATAATTAAACTTGTGTTTAATGAGCGAGCACCCTTTAAATGTAAGCCGAGTTTTTGCTGTAATTTTGTTTCTTTTTTTTTTGCTTGCTCTTTTTTTTACTTTCTGTTTTCTTTCGGTGCTGTTGTTGTTGTTTGTAAAATTGAATGTCGGGGGGGTGATGACTTCATTTTATGTAATTGTATTTCATTTTGTTATGTTGTTTGTTTTATTATTTTTTTTTTTGAGATTGAGGCGCGTCTAGTAACGCCGTCGCTCTCTATCGCGACTGCGTGATCGACGTCTTTCATTAGAACGGTTACGGCGTGAATCTCTTTGACGATCACGTTCCTTTTCACGTTCTTTTTCACGTTCACGTTCTTTATTAAGGCGCTCTTCGCGCTCCTTAATTCGCTGTTTGTGCTCCTCAATACGCTTTTGCCGGAATGCTTCCTTTTCTGCAATCTACACAATAAATCAAGAATGAATTATTAACAAAATCTTTTTTTAATTTCTATCTGCAATAACAACTTACAGCCTCCGGCGTTAAGGGCAACCAATAAATGCAAGGTGTGCCCTTAGTTTTACGAAATAGATCATCTAATAGTCTAATTGGTGGTTCATTTTCCTTCTTTCTTGATTTTAGCGCTGAGGAATAAACAAAAATGCATAAATACAAAATTTGTATATAAAGTTTTTCTGTTTTGTGATTTACCTGGTGAGCCGCTCCTGCTACGACCATGTCCACGATGATCTCCGCGATCACGTTCACGATCTCGATCCCGATCACGTCCTTCTCGTTCTCCACGTTCCCGTGACCTCTTACGATCCTGTCCACTGCGTTCCGTTTCATCTGCGTTCTTAGCACGCTCCGAATCGGTGCGTAATCGAACATCAGCACGATCCTTGCTGCCACGACGTCTGTCGTTGTTCGATTTTTCACGATCATTCGGCTCCTTTTTGCCTACATCCCATTCCCGAACGGGGCGTGTCGGCTAGAACAATTTAGTTTAAATTTAATATGATATATATAGAGATGTTGTAATTGCTACAGTTTCTATACCTTTTTGTCACTGGCATCTAATCGTGACCATGTATTGCCTGCATTTTGATTATCCCTAGTATTATCTTGCGGGTATTTGGGCGTCTCATTCTTTGTCGATTGTATAACCCGATCCATGTCAGCACGACTGCCAAAATCAACATTCAAACACTTGGGATTGGAAACAGGCCAACGAACTCCATGCAAAGCATGACGTGTTTCAATGGCTTCACTAAAATGTGTGTGTGAACATATAATAAATAGAAGTTATTAGTTTCAACTCAAATTACTAAGCATTCGTAATACATACTCTTCTGTGGCGTATGCAACATAACATTTGGATTTAATACGATCAATCCAGAAACCATCCTCTTCAACAATTTTGCCGGTACGCGCAAGAAGACCCTTCAATTGTAATACCGTAAAGGGACGCACCAAATTGGTTATGAAAAGGACATGGCTAGCACGATTTCTGGCTGGACTTGGAGAATGAGCAACTGGAGCATTAGTTGCTGCATTTGGCGCAGGATCAGGAATAGCTGATTTACTACTAGGAACTAATGTCTCCCGTTCATGTTGTTTTGATTGGGATTTCTGTTGCGGTTTTGATTGTTCCTCATCGATTGCCTGATTGGCTTCATCATCCCTGTCCTTTGTTATCCGCAATTCGGGTGTTAATGAGCGTTCTTCTGACTCATGATCACTGGTAACGAGACCTTCCTCTTCCGAAGAAGACTCTAATTGAACATCGCTAAGTGGAACTGGTTTTACCACATCAGCAATGATGTTCTTTAGGGAATCTGTCGAAATGGCCAAAACAGGTGGTGCACGTTCAGCAACTTTTTTGCTTAGCCATTTTCGTTTACGTACAGATCTCTGCTGACCAACAGACCCAGAATCATCCTTCTCATGGTTCTTATTCTTTTCCTTTTTGTCCAATTCAGTATTCTCTTCTAATGGTTTATCCTGAGTGTCGGTGCGATGACGATTCTCTTTTTGCTCATCTGTTTTCGGTTCTGTCTCCGGCTTAGCCTTCTCGTCTTTTGGTACTTCCAATGGCCTCTCAACGTCCTCTGTTCGGATTTCTAATACATCGCATGTTGTTGTTTTTAGTTGTTCCTCGTCCTTATTAGCTGTAAAGCTTAAAGAAGAAGCAACTTTTACCTCTTTTACGTTTTTCCGTTCATCACACTTTTCGGTACCCTCTTCAATGTCCTCAGCCTGGTCGTCATCAATATCCATCGTCTTTCGGTCCTTGCTTTTCTCAGTTGTTGTCTCTGCCTCGTCTTCCTTCACTTTCGGCTCGGTCTTTATTTCTGAGTTTGAGTTTGAGTCTGCATCTGTCTCTGCCTCTGCCTCTGCCTTAGTTGATTTTTCTATTTTTGATTCTTTCTCAGTTTCGACATCTTTTTGCACTTCTGATGTAAGTGATTCATCGATTGGTTTTTCATCCGATAACTTGTTATCGGCATCGTCGCTTTTGTTGTTAGCGATTGCCTCTTCTGAAGCATTTCCATTTTCAACTTCCTCCGGTATTGTTTCTACCTTGCGCTCACCACTCCTCTCCCGCTGATTACTGCTAGTACTATTTCGCTTTTTTGGAGTCGTCCTTGTGCTGCGGCTTTTGCGCACTGGAGATGCTGAGGAAGTTGCTGTTGCAGATGCCGTATGTTCTTCACTTGAGGCGCGTTGCTGTTCACTTTGCTTTTCATTTTCTTGGCGTGGCTCTTCATTGATTTCTTCAATAATGGGTGGAGCTTTTGGTTCATCATCTAGTTTCTCCTTTTCAACTATTGTTGTTTCATCCTCGGCTTTTTCATTTTCCGATATTTTACGTGATCGGCGACTGCGACGTGCCGGCAACGGTGCAGGCGATGTAGACTTTTTTCTTTCGCTACGACGTCTCATAGCTACTTAACAGAAAATGCTCGCCGCACACTAATTTTCCACTTAGAAAAACACTGATAAAAATATAAATATCTTTTTTTAAAACCGTCGGCAGCACGCGTTTAATACGTACGAATAGTTATTAATCACTTTTTCGGCGTGTAAACTTTATTGTTTTCTCGTAAAAGAAAATTTTGTTGCCAGCGAAAAGCGTCAATCCGCCATCTATACATAGGGTTGATTTTTCTCAGTTAATCAATGCTCATAAACTATCGCATGTTTTTAATAAATATCGATTAATACTAAACTAGCACATGTAAGCAAAAGGATATATATTTGTTAATCGATATGTTGTAACTTATTCGATAAATAATAGTTGTAATATTTTTTTCTTTAATTATTACGAAACAGCATAATTATTACACAACTTTTTTTTAAATGCATTTATATGTACACAGTTTATAATATTTTTTATTTTTAAACTTTTATTTATTTGTGTTGCGAAACTAAAAAAAAATGTTAGGCGACATTATTATTATAAGCTTCTTTACAACACTGAATCGAAACATATTTCGTAATTAAGCAACACAACACACCGGAATTTTCATATATATTTTTTAATATTTCTATAATGTATTAGCCACAAAATGCTAGTGAAGAATTTTACTAAATTACCAAGGATATACACTCGTCTGCGTTTTATGCGTGGAACAAACGATTGTTCATCTAATGTGCACAGCAACTATATAGTAAATTCCGAACAATTTCGATCAACATCTTCGTCGTTATGTTGTGTTCGCAACAGACAACAAAAGCAACAAGAAGAACAACAACAATATAAGAAGCAACAGCAAGAGGAAAATAAACCTAAACCATTTCCCGGCTTACTATTTACAGCTGCATTCAGTTTTAATTTCTTTGGAACAACGAAAGATAGTGAAAATGAAGATACACCCGAAGCCAAATTGATAAATACAATAAAACGTTCGATATTATGCATACAAAACGAACAATATGATAAAGCTGAGCAAATGTTGCATCTTTCGCTGCGTATGGCACAGGATATACAATCTTCAAATGGAATTACCTATGTTTATGATCTAATGGCTAATCTGGCAATGGAACGTGAACAATTTAAGAAAGCTGAAAAGATCTTTGTCGATGTTATGAAACGATTAATGTCCGACGGACACTCTGAGGATAGTCCCAAAATATTGCACATTAGTTCAAAAATTGCGCATATGTCACAGCTGCAGGGCGAATTGGAGAAGAGTTTTCAAGGATTCACATGGACACTACAACGACTGGCGAAATTAGTCAAATCGATGCCCGAAGATAATGATGTCCTTGAGCTATATGGCCTGACTAAGAACTGGTATTGAAGGTGGTTCCATGATTCAATATAGTCCATAAATACTTATACATATACATATATATATGGCATGTCATGGGAACTGAACTGAAAGTTGACTGAGTCTTGTTATGACTCAGGTATGAAATCTTCGGCTCACCGAAGATAACTTTGCTTTCTTGTTTCAGTTCAGTTTTCATTTCTTACCTTTACCTGCTAATATTATTTTATTTTAATTTGTTTATTATACAAATTTCAGGTTTGGTCAATTACTGATGAAACAAGGTAAATACTCCGAGGCGCAGGCTCTATTTAAGGAAGCTCTGGATATATTTGTGGACGTCTATGGCACACTTAATGATGCTTCTGTCTCAATATTAAATAATATTAGCGTAGCCTACGTCAATGTAAGCATTTCAATGTTTTAATTCAACATATTTTACATAAATTTAATAATTCAATTGAATTTAGCTGGAAAAGTATGCAGAAGCTAAAGAAACACTAGAGCGTGCACTGGAAGTAGCTAGAGAAATCAAGGATACGGCACAGGAGGGCGTCATACAAGCAAATTTGGGACTTGTTTACTTACGCGAAGGTTTACTCAAGGAAGCTGAGAAATTCTGTAAATTAGCTTGGAAATTGGGTGTAAGTGATAAAAATCAAGATGCTATTGAACAGGCGGAATACTGCTTGAATGAGATTAAATCTTCACTTAGTGGATAATACATAGAAATATATAAATATATATATATGTAAAACATAAACAGAATCATACAAATTTCATTGTTAATTTAATAGAAAGCTTTTGTTGTATTACATCAATAATTGAAATACATTAAAAAGAAAGTTGTTAATATTTTTCTAATTTTTTTTTTTTTTATCTTACATTTTATTCATAAGTTTTACTTTTTTTTACGCCATATAAATTTTTTTTTTTGAGTGTTTTTTTTATTTTATGAACACACCAAAGAAAGATTAAGAAATGGGGGGGGGTGGGAAAACTATTCAAACTTTGCTATAACAATCATAAGCGCAACGCCAGTGAGTAGCGCAAAGATTTCTTTTAAGGATTGTTTAAGTTTCGTCGACTCCTCGAGAAGTTCGGGCAAGACACTGACAGTGGCAATATAAATGAAACCACCAGCAGTGAAAGGTAACACCCATGGTGCTGAGCTGCCATCACTGCTGCCGGCGCCAAGCAGTGCTAATGCTGTGCCTGCTAATGCGCCTAGCGCTGTCACCAGCTGCAACAACATAGCTTTACGTCGCGAGCAGCCAGACTTGATGAGTATTGCAAAGTCTCCTATCTCATGCGGCACCTCGTGCAGCAGAATCGTTATGGTCGTGACAATGCCAATGCTATTGCCAGCCAAATAGGATGCACCAATAGCGAGACCATCGGTGAAGTTATGTGCAAAATCTGCTGCTAAATTCAAATATCCTGAGATTTCAACTTCACCCTCTTCGTTATCATCAGGTTTCTTTGCAGCTGTTGCTTTTCCTTGATTAGATTTTGCTTTTTGTTTTTTATCTCCTGATGCAGTTGCTTGATCCTTTGATTCTTTAGGAGCAGGTTTTGGTTTTGGTGCACCATGACTATGACCATGACCACCACCGCCGTCGCCTCCTTTAAGTATGCGTACCAGTTTCTCCACAGATAAAAAGGCAATTATACCACCTAGTACCCAGAGGCCAACACTCATATCATGTACATGTGCATGTCCTTCATGACCCTCCTCATGATGATGATGATCATTGTGATTGTGACCATGGCCATGATCGTGATCATGTTCGCCATGTGTATGTGGATGTGTAGCATGTGGTATCAAGTGAAGAAAAGCATCACCAAGCAGACCGCCAGAGGCGAACGCAAGCAAAACTTTTAGACGAGGTTTCATTGCTTCACTATTGTCAAGTGGAATGACGTATAGCAATACAAAGGGAGCGGCACTGATAAGCAACGTCGAACCAATTGAATGCAACCAAATGCTCTTCATATCTATAAGAACATTAGATTAATAATAAAAATAAAAAACTATACGCATTTTATTCTTATCAGTGACTTACCCAACGGTGCCGCTGGCTTTGATTTATGGTGATGGTGTTCGTGATGTTCGTTATGAGCATGTGCATGCCCATGCCCATGCCCATGATCGTGATGATCATGTCCGTGATGATCATGTCCGTGATGATCATGATCGTGATGATCATGCCCGTGATGATCATGGCCGTGCCCATGATGATCGTGGTCATGATCATGATGGTCATGTTTTACCGGCGGCGCATTCTTTGCATCAAAATTTTCATTTGCTTCGCGCGAGTATTTAAAACTGGGACTACCTTGACTCTGGCATATTGCCGGCAAAGACAACAGTATGGCAATTAGTAAAATGCCAAGCGCTACTTTTTGATAAAATTGAAACTTTGACGATGGCAAATCTGCCAATTGTTGAGACATAGTTGGCTCTGTTACTGCTACTAACTCGTGTGGCTATTCTTATTTTTTTTTATCTTGCTTTTTTTTATTTGTTGTGACGTGTGTGGTTTTTCTTTACTTTCGTTTCGAGTACATTCACTTTAAAGTTATCGATAAGTACTCATGTTTTCGATGCTATTCAACATACTTTATCGGTATTTTTCTCGATTTCACGCTTGTACAAAAAAATCGATTACTTTGCGATACTTCATGTATAGTATCGATATTTCTTTTGAAATAATTCTGCAGCCGTTACAAATACGTGAACATTTTCACATTCTATAAATTCAACCAAATTCTCACCCGTATGTTTAAAATTAAAATTCGTATATATATATTTTTTTTTTAACATCTAATCGCATTTAGTTAGTTTTTCGTTGTCGTTAAACGTTGCTAATAAACTAGACGAATTGGGGTGTGTTTGTTTATAGGGTATAGGTAGGATGTGTTTTTGTTTTTGATTTGGATTTTTTTGGATTACAGACAAAGTGAGTTAATTTATCGTTTGCCATGGATAATTCTTAACACAGAACAGGGAAAATAAAAAAATATTCGTTTGGTGTTCAATAAATAATATGTTTGAGGGGAGAGTAGGAGTACATTTGTATAAAAAAAATATAAAACGAATAATAAATCATAAATTTGCTGGAGGCGGCGACAATTTCAATCTCAATGCAAAAAATGAATCTTTAACGTTTCTATCGTTTCCATTTATGTAGTATATATATACAAAGCCACTTTGGTTGCGGATCGCCAATATGTCAATATGTCCATATGCTTAATAGAGGTTTATCTTCTTTAGTATCGTCTTGCGGCACATGTGGCAAGTACGCAATGTTTCGGCACAATGTGAGCAGGCGCCATGTCCACAAAGAAAGGCCACATCACGTTTCCGTTCCATGCAAATGCCACAAAAATGTGACTCTTCAAATTCCTGTACCTTATTCTCCAGATATCGCAGAAGATCACCAGATGGCACACGGGATTGATCACTGGGCGACGAGGTGGATGCCAATTGTTGACTAACTACCTGCCGGCCATTGGCATCCAAACGACGCTCGATGACCAAGCCACAGGCCAGACATTTCTTCATACGAATACTGCATTCCTCGCAAGCAATTTGATGTTGACATGGCTCTAAATGATCAAACATTTACATTAATTATAATAATATATTAATAAATAATTTTAATAAATTTTATTACTTACCAAATCGAACCAATTGCAGCGGCTCATTGCATACAATGCATTCCTGTGGTGCAGAGATTATGCTGGCCGGTATACCAAGTACTGCATTGGACGTTGCTGAATTTGCTGATGATGATGTCACTGTTGGCACTGGTGGCTTTGGTGCTTTCTTGCGTGGTGCCACCTGTGGCGATACACTACAGGCGGCGGCATTATCTGAATTGAGTTTCTTAGTGCCAGGCGATGGTTGTAAGCTGCCAGCTGCACCTGCACCTGATGATGACTCACTGCTAGGTGGTTTCGGTTGCGTTATTGGCGGAGGTAGACTTAATGATGATGGCGTCGGTGCAACAGCATGTGTTGTACATGCTGCTACCGCAGTTGCCGCTGCATCTTCACCAACTTCGACTGTAGCTGGCGTTGTACCATCATCCACTGCTGTATTAATATCCAGTGCTTGCATATTCCGTTGCAATGGAATTGGTGGTGCACCTGTATTCGTATTCGTCGTGGTCATGGTCGTAGTTGCTCCTGCCGCCATTGCAGCTGCCGTATCTTCACCTCCACAACCTGCTGCCTGATGGCCAAAGATTAATTGGCGTATATTACGATCCGTAATCCATTCAAAGATGCTAGCATTCGCATTGTTCAGTTCGACACGACAACCGTGTCGTGATAAATATATCAGAATGCTATACATCAGACGATCCTCGAGACGAACACTTGTCTGGGCGAGACTAACGAAGAACTTCTGAATTTCGGGTGCTTCCTCTTGTGATGGTTCCGCTGCCTGTTGTAAATTGGATTTTTTAAGAACACATAGATGCATTGCATTATCACCATCCTCATCCTTGGCATTGACATCGCATGATAATTTCACTAGACGTTCAATAACACCCGCATGTCCCTGCGAGACAGCAAGTAAAAATGGCGTTTGCCTACGATTATTACGTATATCGAGTTCCGCTTGACCCTCGGTGACAAGTGTCTCCACAACCTTGGCATGTCCATTGAGTGCAGCTAAATGTAGTGCCGCAAAACCATCATCTTTACGCACATTGACCAATTGACGCGATAGCTGAAGAATGCGACGTGCTGCCACAACGTTACCCTTGAGTGCCGCATGATGCAATACATTAAATCCACGATTATTTTTAACAGTAAAATCTAAATTTGGTGCATTGCATAGTAATTCGACGACCTCAGTATTTTCTTTACCAATGGCATCATGCAATGCCGTATCGCCATATGAATCCTGTATATTAACATTTGCATTATGTTGCAACAGTTCTCGAACACAATGTGGCGTCTTTTTGTGCGCACAAATGTGCAATGCTGAACAATGACTTGAATTTAAAAAATTCACTTCAGCTCCATGCTCCAACAGGACACGCATCGTTTCCGGTTGATTACCAAAAGCTGCATAATGTAATGCCGAATCACCTTCTTTATCGACGACATTTACATTGGCGCCTTTGGAAATGAGATATGTCACAAGATCAACATAACCCTGATGTGAGGCAACTTGTATGCATGCCTTGCCACCACTCATAACATCCACTTGACTAGGATTCACGTCCAGATATTGCTTAACAAAGTCCAAATGTCCTTGTGCTGCTTCGCGTACCAATTTATCGGCAACCGAACTGCCCGAGAGACCAGATAATGGTGTCATAACATGATCAGTACGTCGATGACTTAAGTCCATCATGCTATTGGAACGTTCCGCTGCCGTTGCCAATGGTGAACGCTCTAGTTTAACACATTTGGGATTAAGCGTCCATTCGAAACCATCATCCAACTGTTGTATACGCAAATCACCATCCGAATAGACTTTCACTACCTTGCATAGTTTTCCCAAGGCCTACAGTAAAAGATAAAAAAATAAATTAAAGTAAAAGAAAAGAAAAAAGCTGCAGATTTCAATGTCATACATAACGCATGATGTCAATCCATTCGCCGTGTCCTTTTTGCAATTGTTGCACCTTGTGCGCATCATTTATAATTGTAACCAAGTCGCCAACACGGAATGAAACAACCTTGACGAGTGCTGCAGGATGAAATGTCCAACGATTTGGACAATTTTCGTATTGAACACTGCAGAAAAAAAAATTATAATAATGAATGAAAATATTAATTTATTATTATTGTTATAGTTTTACTTACCGTATATCTCCCTTTTCAGTAATGCGATGCACTGTACCCAATTTGGATAAATGCTCTACCATGCGTGGATTCCAACCACCATGTCCCTGTTGCAGTTTCATAAGTGCATCAACCTCAAGGCACACCTTGACACGATCACCCACAGAGAAGCTAGGCTTAACCATGGCAACAATCGGTTGCTGTTCCTCCGGTTGACCAAGCACTGGCATATGTTCCTTATAATAATGACCACCAGATGTTGCTGCTATATATTTTAAATCGACGTTACCCTTGTGACCCAAACGATAAACGTTCGTTGAACCGGTTACCCAAGATACGTTTGCTACACTGCGACAAGTTTCATTATCCCATCCACGTATTTCCATAACACGTCCCGTTTTACCCTCACCGCCGTCTTGGTCGTTCCACTCCCAGTCTGGTCCACGTACAACCTTTGATCCCACAAATATGCCACGCAATTGTATACGCTGTGAACCTTTCCGTGCGGGTACACGTACACCTAAAGATGTTGGCGTTGTATAACGCACAAATGGATGCTCCAAATCATGCAAATTTGCACCGTAACAGAATGCACAAAGATGATAATTGGTACACTGTGCGCATTTAAATACAATTCCAGCTATTCCGCCTTTGGAGCAACCGTCACAGACAACATTCGAATGTCGTACACCTGACAAATGTTAAAAATATTTATACAATTATTACTAAAAAATCTATTTATAATTTTACAAAAAAAAATATTAACGAACAATTATATAGAAAACGTAAAAAAAAAAAAAGGAATATTGAAAATATTGTCATAAAAAAATGTTGAAATTTTATTTCGTTTTTTTGGGAACTTACCAACTTGTGCATTATCGACAATTATTAGATCGTATTGATTTTGATAGCCAACCCTATAATTGGTCCGATGACCTGAATCCCAATTAACAACAACCGTATTTTCTGGTGAATGTGTTGAACCGCAACGTCCTATTTCGCAAACGGTGCCAACGTGACCTTCTCCGTCGTCTGTTTCAATCGTAAATGAAAATGGAAAATGGAAAATTAAAAAGTATTTTCAAAAGAAAAAAAAAATAAAATTCGAATTTAAACATCTTGAGAGCAGCTATCTATATCTCTCTCAACATCTTTCTCCCTCTCTCTCTCTTTGTTTTCGAAAACTTCAAGTTCTATATTTATATCGTATACGAAGAAGAACTCGATGAAATCTTCACACCCCAAAGTACAAAGTACGCTCTCCAAAAGGAAATACTTCCATCCGGTGGGGATAAGATTTTTACACACTTCCCCTCTTTCTCCCTCTGTCTCTCTCTATGTCTCTTGCCACACATTAACAAACATTATGCAGCAGCAACATGTAAATATACCAAGATTTTGTTTTTCAATTCCAGCTGCATTCTAATTTTAAATGAGCGTGTGGCACAGCACCTGTGTCTGTGCAACTTCCCCCAACATAGACATTACATTTATACTCTGTATAGACATATTTTGTGTTAGGGTAGGGCTATAAATGAAGGTTATATTTATGCTTCTTTCCTATATATAAATAGTTTTTCTTAGTGTAATTCTGTTCATTAAATTTGTTATCTATACTACGCCAAATGCTCCACAAAAAAAATTAATTTAATATAAATTGTATTATATGCCAAATAAATTTATTTAATGCAGCTTATAAGCAATTTACTAACATAAAGTTGTAAATATTAACTATTTATTACTTAATTTATTATATTTAATTATTTATATTTTTTGTTTACATTGTCTTAGATATTTTTTTTATACTTTTTTCACATTATTAACATTTAGCTTCTCTTTTACTTTAGGCTTCTGTTGCCAACATATCAGCTACAGCTCCTGTGCCAGAGCTCCCCCAATTCTAAAAATACAAGATTCTTTCTCATCAAATGGCACGCGCCGCAGCGTCAGCGGCAGCGGCAAACGCAAAGAAAGACGAAGGCGTCGAAGACTTCTTTTATGATGAACGAACGAGCGGAGTAGAAGAAATAAAGAGTCGCGCACACACACACACACACACAGTGCAGCCAATATACCGCTGCCCCTCTTAGTACTACCTCCCCCATCACTAATTCACATCCCCCTTGTATATTTGTGTGTTACGTATAACATTTTCACTGCAGCATTCCGCAGTGAGTGTTGCTAAAAATAACCTTTCCCCCCTCCCTCTTCTTTCTTTACTGGCAACCAAAGTGTGGATCGGTTGCCATGTGTAAATACATATACATATACATATACATGTATTAGTATATATATCTACACGCAGTATGTATTGAAAATTATAAACAAATTGAATATTATAGCTAGTTAATTCTTCAAATGGATAAACAACAAAGTGTTTTGCTTTGTTGCCATTAGTTGTCTGGCTATTACCTTGATTCGACCATATCCAATTTGGTCCGCGTACAACACGTACGCCCGGCGGAATGGAGGCTCGCATTCCAGTCTTTTGTTTTGATTGTTGTTGCGTTTCGGTCGCCTAAAAACAAAAAAAAAAAAATATAATAATTTAAGTTAATTAATGTTCAATATATATATAGTAAATATATTTATATATAGACTCTTGTATTTATTATTGACAAATATTTTTGATAACAATTCGAATTTGTGTCAAATGGCATTTATGATTTTTGGGTCAACAAATATGCGGCATATTGGGGTTGGGGTTAAAGTGGGAAGAAGAGGTGAAAATAGACAATATTTGGGTCAACGAGAAAATCAGCGCATGTCTAACTGAAAATACATATATATAGCTATGTATATATATACATATATTTGTATTGCATGCTTATGTACATTAAATCAAATGTAATTAATCGTCAGATTAACGGCGGATGCATACAGAAATAATGCTCAAATTGTAATTTACTTTATATCAAATGTTGACAATAATTATTAAAGAGAATCTAATATATATATAATAATTAATTTAATTAATTTTCATTTTATTTTATTTCTTGTTTTATTTATTTATTTGATTATTATTAAATATATAAATGAATTTTATAATAAGAACTATGATTAATTACTATAGTATAGTATTTATTAAATGTCACAGTCTCTAGTTACTAATTACTAAATTTAATTAGACTTATTACTGTTAATCATTTTAAAATATGCTTCACTTTTACTTTCGTACTTAGCAACCACAGCAATTGTTGTTGTCGCCCATTGGCATCTCTAACAGGTGCTGCATGTGTGTTGTTGACATTGTAGAAATAACTAAATTTGTGATTAGTTGAATGAATCAGAATGAATAAACAATTTAATTTTGATTATCAATAGAAAAAAAAAAAACCTTAAAAATGGACACTCCCCTCAGGGCGTTATTATCAGAGAAATATAAAGGCAGCTGCAATGGCAGCTAGGAACCAAATACACATTCAGTGCGCCAGTATAAATATGACGCATGAGATAAGACATATGTATGGATACATATAGAGGACACATTAATACCCTACATATATGCGTATAAATATATATAAATACATATCTATATACATTTATTTATGTACATATAACGTAAGCAACTAGTTAATTTTCCTATAAACAGCGAAAGGGGCTAATCGTCAGGAAGTAATCACATTTTATAATAGCAATAATAATTTGTTTATTTCTTTTTGATAGGGGCTGGCTCAAAGCTTACCAATGCAATTTTTCGCTTCCGTCAAACGTACAATAGTGTGTGTATATTTGTGTGTGTGTGTGTGTTTGTATGCGATGAGTGCGTATGTAAATATATGTATGCAATTTTATTTTATTTTTTTTTTTTTTGTATGCTTATAACAATCCAACTTAAATACTGGAGCTTATTTTCATTATTATCAACACTTCATTATGTATTGTGTTTTGTTATTTTTAACACATGAAACAAATATATTTTTGCATTTGATTCTTGCTTAATACACACAATTTCTTAATCATACAGAATTTGACATAAAACCTTGCCGTATATACGTGTATTGTACGTTCGCGTTAATTTTTGTTAGGTACACCCCGTTTTCGTTTATCGTTTTGGCTAATGCTATGAATAAAACATGTTAATTTTTGTTTTCTAGGCCAAAAATGATACTTTTTGGATAATTTAACTTTACTTTAATTTTATGAATCTAAAAACAGTGTGACAGCAGTTTGCAAGCCAAAATAAAAATTAACAAAATTCGCAAAAAATACATAAAAGAAAAAATACTAATAGAACAAATACTCCACACATGTCGAAATGCTCCACACTTAACGAATAGCAAAAAAACAGCTGTTCCCAGCTCAAATATTGGTCACACTGCTTGCCGGCATTGCAATAAAAAGTTGTTTATAAAAAATTCGCACATTAATTACATGTTAAAATTTTATAAAATTTTTAGTAAAACAATGTCATCACAAAATAAACAAAGTTTGTCTACTTTATCTAAAAAATTGGCAAAACAAAATAAAGTAATTAAGTCTAAAGGCATAATAGTTAAGCAGGAGCCACAACACTGGGTATGAGTATTCGTAACTAAATCATTAAAATATTAAATAATTTTAATAATACTTAACAATTGTTTATATAAAGGATATTGAAGATCTGCCAGCAGGTGTAGCTGCAACAACATCACGTTATTTTTCACCATTGCAAACGCGACTACAGCGTAAAACAAATGTTGAAAACAAAACAAATATTCCCGCTAAAAAAGCGCGCCAAGCGATCAAAATAGAAGAAAATTCAAATATAACAACAAGTGAAATTTGTATTGCAAAAGTAATAGAATGTCAAGTAGTGCCAGCAGTAAAAGATGAATTTAAAATTAAAATTGAGAATGATATTAAGGTTGAGGTTGAGTCGCCCAATGCCAATTGGTTGCAACATTTGGAAAATATACGTATTATGCGCTCAGAGAAACCAGCTCCAGTTGACACATTGGGCTGCCATCAATGTGCAGACAAAAATGCTAATGAAAAAGTATAATTAAAAATCGAAATAATCGATTTGAAAATTAAGACTTACTTTCTTGTTATTAATACATTTTTTTTAAAAATTATTATTTAGACACAACGTTTCCACAAGCTGGTAGCGCTTATGTTGTCCTCGCAAACCAAAGATGAAACCACATTTGAGGCCATGAATCGCTTAAAGGCAAAAACATTAACACCAGCTAACATTCAGAAAATGACAATTGAGGAAATTCAAAGTCTATTACATCCAGTTTCATTTTATAAAGTAAGTAAAATATATTTATATAAAATAGAAATATAATTATTATTATTAATATTTATTTTTCTGCTTACAGAATAAAGCCAAGTATCTAAAGCAAACGGCAGAAATACTTATTAATAAATATAATGAAGATATACCCGATAATATTGAGGAACTCTTAAAGTTACCCGGCATTGGACCCAAAATGGGACACATTTGCATGGCAACAGCATGGAACAAAGTCACTGGCATTGGTGTCGATACGCATGTTCATCGCATTGCCAACCGTTTACAGTGGCTAAAAAAGGCAACTAAGGAACCAGAACAGACGCGCATTCAACTGGAAACATGGTTGCCACGAAATTTGTGGGCTGAGGTTAATCATCTATTTGTTGGCTTTGGGCAGACAATTTGTACGCCTCTTAAACCCAATTGTTCCACGTGTCTCAATCGACACATGTGTCCAGCATCTACAGCTAAAAAAATGAGCTAGAAAAATGAAGTTTTTTTTTTTAGAAATTATATTAAGTAATTTTACAGTATACGTAGCTTAAAGCACATCATTCAGTTATATATGCGACTATAATAATTATAATAATAAACAGTCTTTGTCTAGTTTTTAAATTTATTCATTAAATTCATTTATTTATTTTTTTTCCTATTGTAAAATGGCAAAAATTTAAAACTTAAAATTTATAAAATAAAAAGAAATTTCATGAAATGCTTTAATAATCTCTAATATTGTCATAGAACATAAGTATATTATTATTATTTTTTATTTGCATTTAAAATAAAATTTATGAATAATAAAAGTTGCATAAATATTGTTAAAAATTATTTAACATTATTTCAAATTTTTTTTATACACAGTACCCATAGGCTACAGCGGGCAGCAGAAAATGTTTATAGCGTCCCTAAAGAGGCGTGGCCAAGCCTATAAAGTATACATACATATATTCAGTCATGTAATTGCAAAGGAAATCATAACTTACAAGCTTACCAGGTATCATATAGTCGAGCATACTCGACTGCAGCTTTCTTAGTTTTTTTTTTATATAAAAATAAATATATGTATGTATATAATATTTTTGTTTATATATACTCTAAGTCGTATCGTAATCATAGCGCTATGTAGGCGCATATAAATTTTTTTTTTTTTGGCCTATCGTTATTCTCGCTTCCTGATATATAAAAACGTAGTCGTAGTCGTGATAACCATTTGATAATCAAGTCAATTGACATGTGCGAACCATCCAAAATTCCAATGTTTTATTTTCTGGTTTTGTTGTTGCGGTCAGAGTTCTATGTGTGGCACAGTTGATCCTGCCCCATGGCGGTTTTTTGGGTATTGACCTTATGCGAAAGTATTATTCAATAAATTGCTCATCGCTTCAACTTTCGGCACATGAATTATGTGCAGAAAACAGCAACAACAACAATAACAACAACAAAAACAACAAGAAGCAACATGGAATCGTCGCACGTGACACCTTAAGCCTCCACAGTCATCAAGTTTTGGTTGGCGTGCACTCATCATCAGCTTCGTTGCGTGCGCATTTTGGGTATGGGAATGGGAATGGGATTTGGATTGGGATTGGCAACGAGATTGTTGGGTGGAGGGAGAGAGAGATAGAGAGTGAGTGAGTGAGTGAGAGAGAGAGAGGGGAGGGGATGTACTGCGACTGAAACTGGTGAACGGTGTCGAGACAATCTGTGGCCTAGCATGGCTTATAAATGATGCACAGGCAAGGTTCAGACGTGCGTCTCCTCATACCACTGTTGTCGCCGTTGCCATTGCCATTGCCATTGTCGTTGTCGTTGTTGTTCTTGTTGTATTTCGCCCACATTCAGAGCCCACCCACACAGACATAACTTTTAAGTTCGAGACTTCAACGCCCCGTTTGTCAGGCTGTAATTCAACGCTGTTTACGTGTCCTCGCCTCTTCCACTCGTCTTCTGTTACGTGTCTCTGCCTTTGCCTTCTCATCCGGTACGCAGCAAGTTGTCGACTCTGTCTCTGACTCTAACTCTGACTCTTAGTCTCAGTCTGAGTTTGATTCTATATGTGTTTGTGTCTGTGTTTGTGGGTTGTCGGCGCCGTTGCCATTGCCTTGGTTGGGTGGTTGTTTCACTTTGTGTGCGTGCATGTCTGTGGTGCGACGGAAGGCTATACTACTTAAGCGTGCGACAACAGCAACAACAGCAAAAACAGTAACAACAACAACAAGGATAACGTCCATCTGTCGACACAAGCACGGACGGAACCATGCGAAAGCGCCTTCTGTGTCTCCCTTTCTCTCTCTATATATATATATGTGTGTGTGTGTGACTCGTGTAAGCATAACATATACAGACAGACAGACAGACAAACACACACACAGAGACTAAGCCATGCAGAGGCATAAGGATAACCAAACTCCCTGCCGTTAGTCAAGTCGCAGTCGCACAGTCAAGTGCGACTCGAAATGCGTCAAGTGAGCGCAGCGCGATATGTTCCCCATCCCACTATCATACCATTTTCCCCTTGCCATCCAAAAAACAACACTTTAGGCATCCCACTCTTAATGCCGGCAATAGTAGTGGCACTGGCGCTATTCTAGCTCTTGCCACTTGCCACTTGTCGCCCTTATCAGGCACCCACACAAAACAGTAGCAAAAGTTTGCTTCAAGTGGAACAGACATCCTGTGGCGAATTATGGGGTTTTTGATTTAAGCAACATTCCCTAGCTCTCTCTCCCTAGACTAGACTGCTATTGCTACTGCTACTGCTACTGCTACTGCTACTATGGCAAACATGCCACATGCCTCATGTACAAGCTAAGTTCGAGTATGTGCTTTGATACTTGCAGCCAGACTTGTGCAACATCGCGTCCTTTCAGCTACTGTCGAAATATTGTTACACTTTTTTTCTTTTTAAAGTATACAAACACACATACATACATATATATGTACAAACACACATACATACATATATACATACATATACATACAAATGTATGTGCTAAATTCATTAATAATCAATAGCTCAGAATCTTAGAAAAATGAAATTTTATTAACAAATTTCTTTTACAATTTAAGCCAAGTTTAAGCCAACATTGTTAATCGAAGCTCAAAATTATTTATATAATTTTTATATAATATTATTTTTTTTTTTTAAACAAATATTTAAGTTTCCCTCAATTTTAGTTATCGAATTTCTTTATTTTTATTATTTAATTTTTATCGTATTTAATTTTCATAAAATTGTATTTTCTTTTCATATATTTATTATTTTTATTTTTAAACAAAGATAAAAATTGTTTAATTTGTTAATTTTTTTTTTATTATTTAATTTGTTTAATATTTAATAAAATATTAAATTTTTATTGATTTTTTTAATTATCGAATTTCTTTATTTTTATTAGTTGAATTTATATCATATTTAGTTTTATTTTTATAAAATTTTATTTTCTTTTTATATATTTATTATTTTTATTTTTAAACGAAGATAAAAATTGTTTAATTTTATTTAAAATTTTTTTTTTTATTTAATTTGTATAATATTTAATAAAGTATTAGATTTTTATTCAATTTTATTTTTTATTATCGAATTTCATTATTTTTATTGTTTAATTTTTTCCAAATTTAATTTTATTTTTGTAAAACTTTTATTTTTATATATATTTTTTATTTTATTCTTAAAACGAAATTGTTTAATTTTTTTTTAATTTAATTGCTTAAATTATTCGTTTATGTTGCTTGATAAAGTTAACAATAAAACGCAACATCATTGGGCTAAGAAATATTTAAGAATAATTTATTATTAATATAATAATAATAATTTAAAAAAAAATATTAAAATATTAAATTTAAAAATAAATTTTTTATTATTTTTTTTTCACTTATATTTTTATATTTTATTTTATTTTTTTTTGTATTAATTTTTTATTCATTTGCAAATTAATACAAAAACATGTTTGTCGTCAATTTTCTAGCTAATAAAGTGTTAAATAAAGCGAAAATTGCAATATTTACCTGAAAGATTTCACTTGCGCATTCAAACACATACAGAATCAATTTGCATGTACATACATATATAAACATATGTGAGTGTGTGTGTGTGTACAAATGTATGCATGTATGTTCGTCTCTGTCATAGATCACAATACTGTAAAAGAAACAAGAACAACAATACAACATCACAATCGATATGTGAGCTCAGTTTGACCTGCGTTTGTGTGTGTGTCTGTGTAGTTACCCTACGAAAAAAGAGTGAAATTTGTCAGAAATTTTGTATTTCAATTTTATGCAAAAATTGTATAGGAGAGATGATGCCTAGACACAGATGTTACCCACTGCGGCGCTTCACGTTGCGTCGTTGCGTCGTCGTTGGCGTCGAATTTAACTTAGTCAGCCGCAAAACAAAAGCCGTCAGAGAGACAACACTGCCAAAGAGTAATGTAGTGAGAGAAAGAGAGGGAGAGAGGGACAGCAACAAAGGGTACGAGAAGATGACGACAAAGCGCGCACACAAAGACACACACAGAAACACACGCTCGCGTACAGATATCCAAAAGTGTATGAAAAAAACTAAAACGGGTCGCTTAAAAATGGCGCAGTTGGCGTCGTGCGGGCAGCATAAACAAAATGACATAAACAGGCAATGCGAATGCATAGAAGTAAGAACAGAGGGGGAGAAGGGGGGGGGGGGGTTGCAGATACCAGAATTTGCGAAGCTTGAGGGGAATATATGTATGTATTATATATATGAATGTGTGTCTGTGTGGGTGTGTGCATAGGTGTCGAGTCCTTGCACGAGCGTGCAAATCCCAAGCACTGAGCAGAAAACAACAAAAGTAAACTTGTGAAAAAAAAACCCAACAAATAAAATCCACATCCACACGACGCAAATTGTATTTTTTCTTCTTTTTTTCGCCTTTTTGTTTTTTCCTTTTTGTTTTGCTGTTTTTTTTTTTTTGACTCTTCTTGTTGTTGTTGTTCTGTGTCTGTCCTGTGTGTCCTGTGCGTTCGTTCCAATTGCTGGCAACAACTGGCGGTCGCTGCCGTCACGCATCAAGCATTCATGCCAGGCAACAGCTACAACAGCAGCAACAACAACAACAATAAGAGTTACAGCAGCAACAGCAACAATAACAACAGAAGCAACACCAACAACAACTACTACGACAGGAGTTACAACAATGTGCAGGCATACACAGAGAGAGCTTACACGCCTCCGCACGCGTCACACGAAAGCACGAAACCAATTTGAGCGCCCACATTCTCTCTCACCCAATTAGTCGCACACTCACAGACACAGACACACGTACACGTACACGCACAAGCACACTTACACGCTACTCTCACACTACACAGCATTTTCACTTCGCTTTGCTCTTCACTGCTCTTCGCATCAACATTCTCCTCGTGTCGTTATCCTCGCGCGCACGCTGCACACTTTTTGTTGTCGACGTTTCAGTTATTGTCGTTGTCGTTGTTGTTGTTGTTGCTATTGCTGTTGTTGCCCTTTTGCCATCATCAACGCCATCAGTAGCGTAAGTTGTGCTGCCAGCAGGAGGCGCAAGAGGTGGGCGGATTGCGCAGCCACAAAAACAGCAACAGCAACAACAACTACTTCAACATGCTTGCCTATGCAAGTATATGTCTGTGTGTCTGTATATATGTATATGTATTTGGCAACGTCGACGACCAACAAGCGACACGATAATCTCGCACGTCGCATTTTTAGTTGCCGCACCCACCGCACCGCACCCGCGACGCCAACAACACACAGTCCATGGTCCTGGCAGAAAGCCAAATGTGGCAAGTAGCTGCTGCCTGCTGCCTGCCGCCGGCAGCTTGAGGGTGGGACTTGGGTTGTTAGCGATTTGAAGGATAGAGAAGCAGATGCAGGAGCAGGAGCGGGAGATGATGACAGAGACGAAGAGCCAGATGCAGAGGTGGGCT
Source organism: Zaprionus obscuricornis (assembly GCA_037044475.1). Classification (NCBI taxonomy): domain Eukaryota; kingdom Metazoa; phylum Arthropoda; class Insecta; order Diptera; family Drosophilidae; genus Zaprionus; species Zaprionus obscuricornis. Next base: position 22,829 of record JBAMBR010003433.1, on the reverse strand, counting down.
ACCGACAAATGCTTTCGAATTGCCATGACAATCAAAATGCTTACAGGTACAGTGTGACCAGTTGCGTTTATTCGATACACATGTTCATTTTGTCCATTGTTATAAATACTAAATTAATAAAAAAATACTTTGAAAATAGGCATTTTTTTTGCCATGTTCTTTAATTAGTATTTGAAAATCTTTTCTAATAAAAACAAAAAAAATACTCTTGAAAACGTTTTTATTTGGTTAACAGAAATTGTAAAAGTCAAATTTTTACGCAGAGAGCTTTTGTACCACGGTATTGGCGACACAAGTGCGACAATATCAACAAGCGGAGCTGCCGCCTGTAAGCTTGAGCCTGACGACGCCCAACAGACACACTTCAGTTCAGGCTGTCACTTCGCTTGGCTCGTGTGTACATGTACATGTACGTGTGCGTGTGTGTGTGTATAAGTGTATGTGTCTGTTTATTATCGCCATCGCTTTTCCATCTCGCCCCTTTCCTGCCGTCTGTCGCAACAACGCGGACCCCTTGGCAAACAGAACTTTGTCGTTCATGACGAACAGTGTCTCAAAATGAACAATGAGAAAAACCAATTGAGCAAAGTAACGGTTGATTACCCTAGAATGTTGACAATTTTATAATTTTAAATAAATAAATAAAGTAATTAAATTAATTTTATAAAAAAATATATTACAAATTATTTTTAAATAATTATAAAAATATTAAATAATAAAACTATGTTTAAATTTTTTTTTGTAAAAATATTTAAATATTGTTTTTTTTTCTTAAATTATATTTATTATTTTCTATGCACAAAAGGCAAACTAGTCCCACTGTGCATTTCCCCCTGTTCGTTGGTAGTCAAAAGCTGCCGCCAAAGACAAATAAAAAAAAAAAGAAAGAAAGAAAGAATGAAAAAAAGTAAAACTGGCACGGCACGGAAGCATGTTGGCGCTAGCGGCATTTGCGACGCATAACGACGTCGATGACTGCCCTTCTCAACGTCGTTTCGATGTGTTCTGTGTGTCCTCTGTCCTCTGTCCTCTGTGTTCTGTAGTCTGTAGTCTGTCTTTTGTCCTCTGTACTTGCAACTCGTACTGTAGTCTGTTCCGTCTGTACTTTCTCTCTCTCTCTCTCTCTCTCTTACTCAATGTCTGTGTGTATGTGAATGTGAATGTGTTCTGCACCGTTTTTCCACCGCATCGTACTTTTGAAGTTTGAGCTAAGTGACATGCTGTTTATTGTTGAAGGGTGTTAGAATTGCGCTCGGTGTTCAGAGCTCGACGCTTGGCACTTGGCGCTCGACATACCAGTTGATTTGTGGAGCGAGAAATTATCATGCCAAGCTTGAACACCGCACGCGCCCGTTGCTTTACACGGCAAGCAAATATTTACATCTATCCGTTGCGCTAACCGAAGCCAATTAATATATGTTAGTGCAGACTGAGCATTTCAATAGCAGCTCAGCTCAGTTCACTATTGAAATTTTCCCATTGCTATGCACTTTTTGTTATCTATTATATAGAGGCGTTCAGTGTTATTATAGAATACTTTTATTTCTCTATAAGGTTGCTTTTATGCTATATTTAGCTTTATATACGATTTAGCAATTTTATTTTTTATATTTCATATTTATATTTAATATTTTATTTTAGAATTGCAGTTTTACAAAAAAATAAATTTGTATTTAATAAAATATTCCAAAATATATTTATTTTTCGATATAATATTAGACAGAAATATAATTTTAAATTCAGCAATTTTTAATTTATACTTAATACATTATTTTATAATTTCTGGTTGACAAATAAGTAAATTTTAATTTAAGAATTTATTTATTTGAATTTGTTTTTATATATATTAAGTTAATATTACTCATATATTTAATATATACTATATATAGATATTATTTTAAAATCAGCAATTTATTATTTAAACTTACTATTATAATTTAAAATATTTAAAATAATAATATTTAAATTAATTTATTTTTAATTTAAAATTTAGTTATATTTATTTTTATATTATTTCCATAAATATAAATATGAATAAAAATCAAAATATAAAAAAAATGAGATTTTTTATTTTTACTTTATATTTTGTTTCAGATATGCTGCCCAATAAAAAATATATTAAGTTTTAAAATAAACTAAAAATAATATTTTTATATATTATTCATAAATATAATTTTAAATTCAAATGAATAAATTATAATTTCAAAATATTTTAATAATAAAATGTAGTTAATTCTTAATCTGAATTTATTTTTTATATATTACCAATTAATATAATTTTAAATTAAAATTTTTGAATTTATTTGTAATATTTTATTTATTTTTTGAAAAATTGATTTATATGAAATTCTATTTAGACTTTTGAATTTTAAAAAATTTCAAAAAAATACTACTATTTAACTTTAACATATTAGCTGCTCTAAACTTATATATATATATATTTTTTTTGGTACAAGTTATGCTAAAAACTCTTTTAGTAAACAAAAAACTAAAAGTTTATTTATTTGAAAATATTTCAGCGCACAAAAGTATGCAATAGAATTTTTTCTACTCATAGCACCAAAATACTTGTTGAGTGTTTTTGGCATTTTCGTTCAGTGTAATTTTTCACTTTATTCGCACCGGAGAATAAGGTCCTGTTCACGCCAAGCCATGCCATGCCATGCCAAGCCATGCCAAGCCATGCCATGCCAAGCCATGCAATGCCAAACCAGACCATGCCATGCCATGCCATGCCGCCAAACATACAAACAGGACATAAGGACAAACGGACAAGGACTCTGCCTGGCTGCTGTGGTAGCTATGTACACCATGAGTGTGCACAAACGACGACGAGACGCCAAAGTTGCCGGTTGTGGCAAACGGCAATGGCAACGACAACGACAACGGCAGTGGCAACGGCTGCGTCTGTGGCAGGCCAAGCCCCGCAATGCCAAAGAAAAAGAATAAAAATAAAAAAAAAAAAAGAAAAGGCACGGCATGGCAAGAAAGGAAAGGCAAGCAAAGGATAGGAGTAGAGGAAAGGGAAAGAAAAACCCCACCAAATGCTGTCGCAGTCAGTCCGTCCGTTATGTCCATGGCACGTACTTTAGAAATTCCATGCAGATGTGCGCCGCACGCCGAGACGTGTGTTTTGATTTTCTGGCAAAAAAGGACGACGATGACGACGTCGAGAACGAGAACGAAAACGTCGAGGACGAGCCAAGCCAAAGCTCAACGAACGAACGAGCGCTCAATGCTTTATCCCACCCCCTCCTCCCTCGACCATGCAATCCATCCAAACTGTTCGTTTCCCCTGCGACCCTCACAAAAGAAAAACAAGCAACACTGTGGAGCTGCCATTTGGGATTGGGGCGTGGGCGGCTTATGGGTGTGGTGTGCAGTTCTGTGTGCTGCGCTGTGTTGTGATGTGGCAAAGAGTGAGAGGCATGTGGTGTATGGTGTGATGTGTTGTGGACTGAGCTGGCTTTTAGGTTGGGTCGGACTGGCAAACGGCAACGCACGAAAGAGCATCCAAGCGAGCAAACCGTGAAAAAGTGTCGACAAAAAACAGCAATGGCAACAGCGTCGGGCAGCAGCCCCAAAGGAAAAACAGTCGAGCAGCAGAAGCAGCAGCAGCTGTGTTCAGCGTATTTTTTTTTTCCTTTTTGTTTTTGTTTTTTTTCTTTTTTTGGTGTGAGTAACGAGCCACGCGAACGCGCCTTTCCTGCTTACCCAACTGACTGGTTGGGGTGTGATCCAGCACTAACGGAATAATTGCTGGCAACTCCAACAACAACAGCAACCACATAGACAACCACTCACACACACACACAAACACAAACACATTTATAACTTGACTCTGTCTCCCACACACACAGAGACATAACGGAAGCCAGACGAACTGGCGGCGGCAGCTTGCGTTGGCTGATTTTGAACATTTACAGAAACAAACGCACGCACACGCACACGCACATTCGCAAACACACACACATATATATATACACACATAGACGCACGCATAGAAACGCACAGTCAAACTGAGCAACACGCATTAACCAGCTGTAAAAGTCAGCATGCAAAACGCACTGAATTTAACATGATTTTTTTGCTCAAAGATTCTAACTAGAAACTAAATATTTTTTTTTTGTTTATTTTTATAATAATTCTTACAAATTTTTCAAAGAATATTTATGCTGCAGCTGCAATTAAAATTATTAAATTTAATTGCAATTTTATGCTGTGTTTTAATTATTTAATTAGAATTTGTTTAAAATCTAGAAATTATTTATAAATAAAAAATATTTCAAAATTAAATTTAATTAACAGTTTTAAGCAGTTGAAGTTAATTTTTATTTATTAAATTTGTATAAAAAAATATTTTATTAAATATTCAAATTAAAATATGTTAATATAATTTTTGCTTAAAATGTGAAATAAAAATTACAGCTAACAAATGAAAAAAAAAATTTTCATCAATTTCATAAATGTCAATTCTTATGTATAGGTATAAATATTATTAACTTATAATTAATTTAATTTAATTAGAATTTTTAAGAATTTGAAATTTGTAGTTATACAATAAATAAATTAATTTTTTAAATATTCATTTTCTTTGTGTTAATTGTTATTTATTTTTTTTATCTAAATTTTACTATTATTTTTTCTTTATAATAAATTAAACTTATATAAAACAACTTAAATTAAACGTATAATATAAAAATACAAAACCAACTTAGACTATTCTAAGTGTTCTTAGATATAGGGGTAGATATAGATATCAATATAGAAGTTTAAACTATTAGAAATGGGACACATATATATATTTAAACATTAACTTATGAAATAAAAATTGGTGCTATAATAATTAAACAATTTTATTAGATTTTCATTTTCTTCCTTTGTATTCATTCATTAATTATTAATGTTAATTGTTATTAATGTAATTATTAATATTAATGAAATTATTAACGTATTATTGTTTCTAAATAAATGTATATAAAAAAAAAAAATTCAAAAATTAAACTATGAAATAAAAATTGTTGCTATAAAAATTAAACAATTTTTTTTAGATTTTCATTTTCATTCATTAATTAATTATTAATGTTAATTGTTATTAATGTAATAATTAATATTAATGAAATTATTAACGTATTATTGGTTCTATATATGTATATGTATATAAAAAAAAAAACCAAAAATATTCAAAAATTAAATTATGAAATAAAAATTGTTGCTACAAAAATTAAAGAAATTCTTTAGATTTTTATTTTCTTTTTTTGTGTTAATTCTTACATATATAGAGATAAATATAGAAATTTTTATAATATTATTGATTCTAAATTAAATATAATTTGAATTAACTAAACGTCAAATATACAAACATTAAATTGTAGCTGTTAAAATGAAAGAAATTCTTTAGATTTTCAAAGTTTTCTTTTTTAAATTTTATATAATATTTTATATTACTTTCTATAAATTTTAAATTTCTACTGCTTCGTCATATGACACTTAAATATGTGAAAAAAGAAGAAGAATAAAAAATATTGTTATAAACAGTAGTTGCAACTATTATTTCTAATATAATATAATAATATAGTGCGCAATTCTTAAAGTATCACAACTAGAAATTTCCTGCAGGGTTCTGAACATACATTTGCGCAAAGGTCGCACCACAGGCCACAGGGTACGTTTGCTGTCTGTATGTTATACTCTCTATGCGTATATATGTATGTGTGTGAGTGTGTGTGTGTGTGTGTTCAACTGTCTAACACGCCATGTCCATGTGGTGTTGGCGTGTGTCGTCTGAAGCGAAGTTGTTGTTGTTATTGCTGCTGCTGTTGCTGTTTTAGTTGTTGTTGCTGTTGCTGTCGTTTGGCTGTTGCTGTTGTTTGGTTGTTGCTGTCGTTGTCGTTGTCGTTGTAATAGGCATTCCGACGGTGCTTTAGCTGCTGGCAGCCTTTGAGCATTGGCATGGCTTTTTAGCCGCAATGCCGCGTCGTCGTCGTCGTTGCTGTCGTTTCTGTTGCCGTCAAAGTTGTTGTTGGCAGGCAACGTGGGGCATGAATCTGCTCTTGCCACGTCCGCTCATTCATCCGTTGAGCGTTCTACGTTTTACTCCCCGTCGTTCTCTTGCACTTGCTCTTGCTCTTGCTATTGCTATTGCTGTTGCTGTTGCTCTCGCCCTCTGACTGCCTCCGGGACTCTGGTCTGGTCTGGCTGGTTACATGAGAAAACTTTGAAACTGAAGACATGGCGGGGCTTGAGGCACAAACTGTTGGACGACAGTCGGACAGCATGGGACGGACATAGAACATGGACATGGACATGGACACGGACACGGACAGGGACTTGCTGCTGCTGTAGCTGTAGCTGTAGCTGTTGCCTGCTGCCTGCTGTTGCCTGATGTTGCCTGCTGCCTTTGGGTATAAATGGATGGCGTTGGCTGCTCGTCTGACTTTGCCATGGCGAGTGGCGGTGGCAATGTCTGATTGTTAGTTGGATTTGGGCAGTAAGGCCAGTACAGTAGCAGAGACACTGAGCTATACAAAGGGGGCAAGGGGACAAGTGTGAGAGAGGAAAGGCCAGAAGCTACGGGCTGGGCCGTTGCCACTTGCCAGCTATAGAAAATTGTCATAGGAATCATCATCGGCTTCGTTAGATGTGGCCTCAGTGGTAATTGTGGGACATTTTGTTGCCACCATTTTGTGCGCACAAACATTCATACACACACACATATACACAGAAACATAGAGAGCGAGAGAGAGAGAGAGAGATAGATACACAGACACTCACTGAGTCAAACACAATGACTGCGTCTGATTGCGCGTCACGGTTAGCACAGAGTCTGAGGTTTCTATTGCGGCATGGTGCGGCATGCAACGGCATGAAGGTTTTTCGGCTTCATGGCTCAGAGAGACAATACAGGGGCAGAGGTTTGGCTCTGGCTCCGGAGATAAACGTTGAAAGCATTGCTCGTCGCCAACGGGCAGGTGGCTTATGGTTGGGGTGTTTGTGATTGGGCAACTCTGTCAGGGGGTTTGCGGCAGTCCCGGGGCTTTTATGTATGCGTAACTTTTTATGCACGCGTCCCCAGGTCGTCTCGGCACTCCACCTCGCTTCGCTGCCTGTCACAGGTGCTGTTCTCTGCTCTCTACGGCTCTGCTGTCGTTTGCTGCCTTTGTAAACGAGGCTGAGCGGCGGCGGCAGCGGCGACGGCGACGGTGGAATTTTTGCTGCCAAAGGTTGAGAGTTTGCCAAAGTGAGAATGGGGAATTGTTGGTGTGAGACAGAGTAAGCGTCGGAGTTGTAGCTTGGAGGTTTGGATGTTGGGACTATGCCCTCTGTGTCTGTGTGTCTGTGTGTGTGTGGATGTCCGTAATAGCTAAAGAATTACATACTCACACTAAATTGGCTGAAACAGGAAGCGTAGTCGTTGCTTCATTAAGCAGAATTTCAGATGACGCTAGACAATGGAGAAGGGCGTGCATTTTGGTATGGGAGTGCCAGAAAGCGGCGTAGCATCAAGCTTAATCTTTCATAACAACAGTGGATACATCTAACATTTTCTCATATTTATGAAATATAAATTAAAATATGAAATAGATCCCTTAATTTCTATAAAAAATAGGGACTTAATATGCGACTCAAAATATACGCAAGGGATTTCTGCTTGAATGATCGTAGCTCTTAACATTTGTTCCTGCCTGGCAAAGACAGTTGTTATTATACTTTTGTAATATTTATTACTTTAATACAAATATAATATAGGATTTTGTAAGGTTACGTTAAGTGATCGTAACTTAGCATTTGTCAGTGTTGCCAGATAGCTATTAATTTTTAAGATTTTTAAAGTATTAATTAAAGTATCAAAAAATTCCTTAAATTTTATAAAAAAAAAATATAGAACTTGGAATATAGGAAAGGCGTTTGGGGGCTGTCCGTATTTACTTTTTTTGATGATTGTTGACTTCCGTGTACCATATAATCATGAATAATCATTAAAGGAATCCTCATCCCTAAGATTACGTCATCATAAAAAAAATGAAAATCCAATATCCTAATTCCTGATTATTATCCATAAATAATAACCAATTCGTTGACTTCCCGCCTTCCTAGTAATTCCTTTGTAATTTTCTTAGTAATATTTATGTAATATTCATTAAAATATTATAAAAATTCATTTATTTTTATAAAAAAAAACAATTTTAAATTAAAATGAGATTTATAACATACGAAAGATATTATTTAGATATTTTCTAGTGTTGCCAGATCGTTTACTTTGGGAAAGTATAAATAATATCAAACCGGAACAGTGCAAAATGCAATTTTCAGAAGAAAAAATTGAAGATTATCTGAAATTTCAACTACTTTGATTTGAGAATCTTAATTGCAATATGTAAATTCTTGAAAATTTAAAGCAATCAATGAAAATTCTAGATCTTCGTCTAAGTAAAAATTATTAATAAATTATAATTATTATAATTATAATACAAAATGATTTAGCATAATAAACTATATATGCTATACCATAGTCTTTATATCGTATATATATACATATCTATTTCTAATTTGATATCTCTTATATCTGACGAAATCTTATGTATATATATATATATGTAGACATACATATACAGTGATACTTAAAGGAATGATAGCTTAAACGCTTTACGGCATTATGAATGTGGTTGCGATTTCTGCATCTGTTTTTATTTTGCCATTTACAATATGACAGCGTTGAGCGCGTTGAGTGCTGAGTGCCTTGTGGCAGCCCTGCAGTGAAATAAAAACGCACAAGTGGCAATGGAGAATGGCAAAATGGGAAGGGCAGGAAAGGGAAGGTAAAACGAAACAAGGTGCAAATAACTAGCGAAACCATAAAATACTTAATAGCAAGTGCGGTCAGTCGCATCTGCACTTGTTGTTACGTTTTTATTTCTTTATATATATATACAGCAGAGCACACACACACACACACACACATAGAGAGAGACACAATAAACACACTCAACGCCATACAAACACATACACATACACTCATACTCATACTGTTGCAACATTGGCCCTTTTGTGTAGGCAATGGAAAATATTTCAAGCGTCAACATGGCAGCGCTAACGCTTATTGAGAAGTGTGCACGAAGCAGAAGAAGAAGATGAAGGAGAAGCAGTAGCAGTAGCAGTAGAAGAAGCAAAAGCAGCAGCTGAACGTTAGCGCCGACCGCGCCTACTTGGGCGTACTCAAAAGTGCGAACTGGCTTTGGGTTTACGGCTTTTTCTTTTTCTACATTTTCCTTCATTTTTTTTTTATTTTTGCTTTTTGTTTTCTGTTTTTGTTGCTGCTTTTCATTTTTTTTTTTTTTTTTTTGCATTTTCCAAACGCCTCTGGCATGCGGCAAAAGTTCTATGAGTTAAATTTTGTGGCTGTTGCTACATATTGACGCTAAGCGGAGAGCGATGGGGCAGAGGAGCTGTAACTGCCACACAAGCAAGTCATTTAAGGCCAGAGGATCAAGCCAACGATTTTCAAACACACACAGACACATAGAGAATTTGTTTGTTTGTATGTGTTTGTGTGTGTGTGTGTGTATGTTTGTATATGGTTGATATACGAGCATAGAGAGGCAAGCATTTTTACCCACTTGTCGTCAACACAGTTTGCTCAGGCGTCTTGCCTTGCCTTGCCTTGCCTTGCCGTATGATTTAACCAACCTTTTTTCAAAAGCCACGAACCTTTTTTTTTTTGTTCTTGTTGTTTTTCGCTTTTTTTGCCCTTTTTCTATTTTTGCTGTTTACTGTCTGCAACTTATGTGGATGCTAGTAAATTTTTGACAGTGGATACAACACCAGCAGCAACAGCAACAGCAACAATAACAACGGTAAAAATGTGTTGCCTACTTAAGTGAGTTAGTGGTTGGCGGTTCGCGGTTAGTGGTTAGTGGTGCGCTATGTGGTTCACTTTGCATACAATGGGAACTATTTCAGCATATATATATTTTGTATACTTTTTATTTAAATATTTAAATACTTTTTTTTTTAAATATGTCAGCAAAGATTGCCTACACATACACACACACACACACACACATACATGTAATCATTTCACGCAAATTATTGTTGCTGTAATTTATATAGAAACCTTAAACAGTGGCAATTTGAAATTGTACATACATAATTATGAGCAGTAGCATGAAAAAAAAAAACAACAGCGAGAAAAAAAACCAAGAAAACAGAAAATAATGTTGCCTAGTCTTAAGTGTCTGTAATTGTTCCTTCTATTGCTATGCTTCTTGCTGTTGTTATGTATTTGAGCAGTCGACAGTAAAACTTTCAACACCCACATACACATACACACAATACACTTAGACACACATACATACGCATACTGAGAAGCTGTTCTCACTCACAGCTGGCAACAGCAAAAAAAAAAAAAAAAAAAAGAGAAAAAAAAGAAAGAAAGAAGAAAAAAATGTCTCAAACCCCCAAGTGACGACCCAAAATCCCAAAACGAACAAGCGACACGCGCCCTGACCCGGCTTGGTTGGCTGTGACTTGCCATGACGGCAAAGGCAAAGGCAAAGGCAACGGCAACGGCAAAAGCGCCAGCAGTAGCAGTAGCAGAAGCAGAAGCAAACGCAAAAAGCATAGAGAATGTCGACGACAGACGCCGCTGCCAGGCCAACATTAGCATTGAAGTGTGCAAACGACGCCACCCACAGACACACACATACATTTATATATATATATATATACAAACATAAGTACTTGCACACACACATACATACATATAGAGACACACACAAGTACACTTATAGCAGCAGCAGCAAAAAGAGAAGGGCAGTCAACCGTCGCCGCCATGCCACAATGCCATGCCATGCCGCCACAGTTGAAGCACTCACGCAAATTTCAATTTTTTTCACACCAATGGCTCTTGCTTGCCCTCTGCCTTTGCCACATTGCGGTCGTTGTTGTTGTTGTTCACCCGACAAAATTGTTACATTTTCTATTTTATTATTGTTTCAAATTTGAAATAATTACTTTTTATTGAATATATCGATATGTTATGTTATCGATATTTACTTTGTTTTTGTAAATTATGCAATTTTGTTATAATTTATTATAATAAATATATATATATATATTTTTTTTTTATAAATATTTAAATATTTATTTATGAATTGTTAAAATTTGTCGGTTGTAGATTCCACCAAGTTGCCTGTTTTCGAAGCACGCGCCAGGACATAACCGCATACACACACATACACTGATACATATAACGACACGACCCGCGCGACAGACAAAACGACGAATAAAAAAAAATAACGCACACACACACACAAACTTACAACCACAAGCACTAGCAGTAGCAATAGCAGTAGCACACACACATACATACAGCTATAGCACAGAGTACAGAACACAAACGTATTGTACGTGCTTTTACTCACCCCGTGTGGCGCACTTCCTTTGATTTAGTCATTTTTCTCTCTTTAGCCGACAACCAACAAGCCATGTGGCTCGACTCGTCCGTCCCGTTCCGTTCCGTTCTATGCCAGTGGCAGTACGAGTGGCAGTACCAGTGACTGGGACATTGCACGTCGCCCAGTTGGCAGTGTGCACACTTCCGATGATACATATTTGTATGTGTGGCAGGTTGCCCCAATCGTTCTGGCCTCTTATTTTCCCTTCGTTTTTACTTCTTTTTTTTTTGCTGTTTGATTTTCATTTCTGTTTTGCTTGCAATACCTTTTTTTTTGGCCACTGTTTTCATTGTTGTTGTTTTTGTTGGGTAACGGTAACGATGAAGTATTGCTTTTGCAACTGCCTCGTTGCGGTTGTGTGCGCTTTTGACTTTTCTCTTTGTTCGCTTTCTCTTTAACAATCGTGTAGTGTAGTGTAGTCTAGTGTCGTGTCGTGTCGTTTAAGCACAGCTGTCACTATCGATACTTTTGCGCGGATAATGACATGCAAATGTTATCGATACGATCAGCAGTATCGATAATGCCAAAAATTGCGCTTACTAAACACAGCACACATTCCATTGTCGCCTAGACCGTACTTGTGAATCATAAAACTGAATACCCAAGTGTGTTTCACACACACACACACACACATACAGACATACGTGTATGCATAAATGTGTATAACGGTTGCATGTTACATTGCTTGCCGTTTTCCCCCAGCTGTGGCACAAGAGGCACATGGTTTGAGCAGTCAAGTCGTGCAGAAACAAGGGCGCGGGTAACATCGGCAACAGCAGCAGCAGCATCAGCAACAGAAACAGCGACAGCAACTGCGACAGCTTTGTTGCTGATGTAGCTTAGTATTCTGTGTCAGGCAAAGAGTGAGAGAGAGAGAGAGGAAAGAGTGGTGTGGTCCCAGTCTGTGTCTCGGTGTGGCTATAAACGATTTATGTGTATGCTTGTGAAGGCCAAGCAGCAAGTGCCACATGATTTGCCATCCGACCACCATCACCACTACTACCAGCAACGACAGCAACCAAGTCATCGTTCAGTTCAGTTCAGTAATTTTACAGACTGCGCCATCAGCTACCAGAAATTCACTGGACGTTTGCCTGTCCCATAGTTCTTGTGTGTGCGGGTGTGATGGGCGTTTCTCTCTGTCTGGCTATGTGTATAATGTTTGTATGTGTGTGTGTGTGTGTGTATGATTGGGGGACATGTAGGATGTGTGTGTATTTCAGATTCTGATTGCAACTGTAAAAGTGCAATGTTGCAAGCAGCTGACAGTTCGACAGTTGAACAGTTAGACAGTTAGTCGAAAGAGAGGGTCAAGTTACTGACGCTAATTAACCAACTATTTTTCCTAAGTACAAAATGCGTAACAAAAGTTCGTAATTAAGTAAAACGAAAAACAAAAAAAAATAAATAAATGAAAAATACAAATACAACGAAACAATAAAAGGAAATACCAAATAATGCGAAAGGTTTTGTAACTGCTTTGTGAAATACTGCTGCATTATTTGTAATTTTGTTCAATATTTATTTCGTTTAATTAAAGCTTAATTTGAATAATAATAGATCTTATTTGCTGGAGAACTTTACCAACTCCTTTTCATATATCAACTTTACGCCTGTCACCTTCAACTCTCGATCAACAACTATCGATCACTAATCGCCTTACCGCCACAGATAATAGCGTTGCCACTAAGCGTCGGTCTTCTTGTTACATATACATGCGCATCACTAGTTTTTTTTGTTCTCCCATCACAAATTAACAAGTATAACTATCTCACTTACACATTCACGATCATTTGCATCTGCCATTTGCCATTTTGCTTCTTCACTCTTTCGCTATGCTAATTTGTCGGTTTTGCTGAATTGTAGCATACTTTCCTGCAGTTTGGATTAAAATATATATCTACATTTGTATGTAAGTATATGTATATATACATACGTACCTACAGAAATATATATGTATATTGTACATATGCTTAAATATGCATTGATCGAAATCTGAAAACTTAAAAGCGTATCTGCAATTTGCGCCTTTTGTTTCCCCCTCGGCGCCCTACATACACACACTTTCAACGTCGCAATTCAGCTGAAACGCCTTGCTAACCCCAAGCCCAATGTCGTATTTATCTAATAGTCCCTGCTGCTGCTGCTGTCAGAATGGTCGACGTCTGGTGTTGATGCCCCTGCTACAGGAATTGCTGTCGCCTGGCTTATTATTTGCCACGACTGCTGTGGCGCTAAAGTTTCGCCTCGTTGGTGTTATGATTTCAATGTGGGTAGCCGAACAGCACGACGACCCCGACCCCCAACCCCGACCCCGACACCAACTACGACCCTAAGCCCACAATCGCAGCCGTCATCGTCAGCATCTCTACACGTACACACACACAGAAGCACACAAACTTCTCCACCCACTGACCATGCCACAGCCCCATCCAGATCCCATACAAGCCCGCAGGCCACAGCCATAGCTAACTCGCTGACTGCCTGACAGCATTTGCGCAGACTACCCAGTAAACAAAATTTCTGCAATTTGCTGTAGCATGATAAATCTATAAAATGTAAAAAAAAATAAATATATTTCTTTTAATTTTTTTTTGAAATTTTTTAAATGAAATTATTAATGAGAATCTATTGTTAGATATTTAAAGTAAAAAATATATATTATAAAATATTATTTATAAAAAATATATATTTTACATTTATAAAAATTTAATTTTTTTTTTTGTTTATACTTATATTATATGCGTAATATTTTTATTTTATTTCTTTATTTTAATTTTTTTCGTAATAGTATTAAAAAAAAGGTATTAATAACTTTTTGAGCTACAGTCTTAAATTAAAAAAATAAAAAATAAAAACTAAATAAACAAAATGCCAAACAATACAAAAACTTTTACTTTCGAACTCGAAATTTAAATATACTTTTAGCTTATCGATATTTTCGATACGTCAGAATATACTAAATTGTAGCGAAAAATCCAATTGGAATTATCGGCCAAAAAAAATGTTCACTGACATATCCTATTTGTGCCTAAACGAATTGATTTGTATGCCAGTGTATGTGTGTGTGTGCATGAGTTCTAATGTATATATGTATGTGTGTGTGTATGTGTTTGTGAGTTTGTGTGTGGGGCGCGCGTACGTGCGAACTTTCTGTGCGCTCGCCAAAGCCAGACATGGTCACGCCGTCTGTCCGACTGTCGCTGGCGGCACGTCGACTGGCTGACATTTGCCGCATTTGCCAACGCCCAACCCGCCCACAACTGGCAACATGCCGCCGTTGCCGTCGTCATCGTCGTTAAAGCTTTGCTCGCTGGCTTGCTGTCTGTATGTCTGTATGTCTATATGTATGTATGTGTGCGTGTGCTTGTGTGTTTCTCTATATCTTTTTGTATGTGTACGAATGTCTGTGTGTGGCAACCATTACCACAACCACCATTAACGTGCCAGGCAGTCAGCCAGGCGTTGCTGTTGCCGCCGTTGTTGTTGTTATTGTCGTTTCTGCTACTGCTGCTGCTTTTGTTATTGTTGTTGTTGTTGTTGCTGCTCTTGTTCTTGTTTTTATTGTTGGTGGACTCCAATCTGCTTTGGTTGCTGCGCCACACGACGACAACAACAACAACGACAACAACGACAACGACGATGGCCATAGCGATGGCGATGGCAATGGCTGCGGCGAGTCAAACCCAAGCAAAGCCAAGCCAAGCCATTCAGTCGGCAAATTTTGTACGAGCTGCGTCAAGTAAAAACGAAAAGTCGAAGTACCTTTCACCGTTATGTTTTACCGTTAGCAAGCTGCCACTGCTGCTGCTGCTGCCATTGCTATTGCTACTGCCACTGCCACAGCTACAGCTACTGCTACTGCTACTGCTACTACTACTGCTACTGCCAGTGCTATTCGTTTTCAGTACTCGGTTCATTCTCAACCAGTGCGGACGTCGACGGATGCGAATAAATTTTGTTTGACATTTTTGCCTCATGATTGCGTGATTCGTAAATCTTTTACATTTCGTAAAAAAAATACGTAACTTTGGCGCTTTTTGTGATTTAACCAACGGCAAAACTGAACCAACAAATAAATAACTAAAATATAAAAATAATTAAAAAAAATATAAAATAAATTAAAAAATACGATAGTGAAATTAAAAAGTATTTGAAAGTGTGCATGGAATTCATTTAGAGTTCTGTAAAAATGACAAAATGACAGCAAAACGTGATAAGGATTACACCAAAAATAAATCAACAGCGGGTAAAAAAAAAAAATTACTTTATTTGAAAAAATATATTGAAAATTTATGCGAATTTCTATTTGATAATTTAGTGAAACTTGTGTTAAACTTTGATCAAGTGCGAAATCTAAGCTCTGCATAAATAATATTGTGATTTTGCGTTAGTTTCAAGTTTTTGCTCTTCAATTTCAAATAAACTATAAAAAACAATATTTAATAGAATTTAATTTTTTAAATTGAAATAAAAGCATTTAGTATCACATAGATCTCTAGTCTATCAAGAGTGCAAAGAAATTTTCTATAACTATTTTTTAACCATTGAAAAATATATAAAAAACAGAATCTAAAAAAAACCTACAATTATATTTTTGAACCATTGTCAAAGGAAAAAGAGTTTAAAAAATAAATATAAATGAAAAAACCGGCGGAAGAACATATAATAATTGTTTTAATACTTTTATTTATTTTGTTTTTTTTTTATAATTTTTAAAAAATTAAATTAAATTAATAAGAAATTCTTTGCTGTTTTTTCAATATTTCATTGAGCTTCCATTGATTTTTAGCAGTTCTCAATATATTTATTCCATGACATTAATAAATAAATATATAAAAACATAAATAATAATTGGAAAAACGTTTAAAACAAAAATTACAAATTTACCGCAAGAACATTTTTTTTTAAATATTTTTATTGCTTTAATTTTTTATTGCTTTTTAAAATTTTTTTAAATTAAATTATTTGCATATAATTAAGAAGAAATATTTTCACGAATTTTTAATATTTCATTGAATTCCCATTAAAAAAAAAAGAATTTCCATAAATGTCTAACAGCTCCCAAAAGTGAGCTACAATAATTTTCTTAGCATTGCAAAAATATGAAAATAAAATAAAAAAATTAAGTTATAAATATATATTTTAATTTCCTATACATATAATCAATTTTATATTTAATATTTAATTTTAAAATATTATATAATTCAAATAAATTTAAAAAAAAAAAAATTTGTTTTTTATTTTAAAATTGAAAATGAATTTTGGAAATTCGTTTTGAATTTGTAGGCCTCGGATTCTCCGCCTCGAATTCAAGCAATGGCAGCAGCATAAAGTCCATTGGTCTGGTGAGCTCATCACAAAATGTAACCTCATCGCAGGACATTAGTAAACGTACCAATAAACCACTCATGGAGAAGCGTCGACGTGCCCGCATCAATCAGAGCTTGGCCATTTTGAAGGCCCTCATTTTGGAGTCGACTAAGCATCAGAATGCAAAGAATGGTGATGGCCAAGCCAAGCATACGAAATTGGAGAAGGCCGACATACTGGAGCTTACTGTGCGTCATTTTCAGCGTCATCGTAATTTGGATGATCCAAGTGAGTGGATGAACTTAACGAGATGCTCAACAAGATTAATTCCAAAAAACCAAAAAAAAAAAAAAAAAACATTTCCTTATCTCTCTTTCTTTCTCTATGTCTTCTCTTCTCTGCAGCTGTGAATAAATATCGTGCTGGATATACGGATTGTGCACGGGAAGTTGCACGTTATTTGGCCACACCAGAGCCACCACCTATGGGTAATATGCCAACATTGGCTGAGCCCGGTTCGAAAGCAAGATTATTGAGACATTTGGATCAATGTATTGCTGAAATCGATGTAGAAATTTGCCCGCTTTCAACACCGACAACAACAACGCCGCCGACGGCAGCAACAACAGCGACAACCGGCAACAGCAGCAACAGTAACAATTTTGTGGATAGTCCCAATAGTAGCAATACTTGCTATGATATCAAAAAGGTGCAAGCACATGCCGATGAGCATTCATTGGACTACAGCAGTCAAGATTCAAATCCTTTGGACTATAGCAAAGGTTTGAAGTTGACGGAAGCACAGCAATTGTTGCAAGCAAATGCAACGGCAATTACAACATTGCCGGCGGCTGTGCAGGATGAGAACAATAATCGTGGCCAACAACAACAACAACAGCAACAGCAGGTGCAACAACAACAACAGCAGCAAGTGCAACAACAGCAACAGCAACAACAACAACAGCAGCAGCAGACACAAATACAATTGCAACACACACAGAATGCAGCGGCACAGCCCGTGATAAATGGTGCCACAAATACCATTGAGTTAAGCTACGATCAGGATACCAACAAAGTTGTTTGCGTCAATGTCCTCGAACAATATAAGCAACAATTGAAGGCACAACAGACACATGCTGTTGAAGGTGGTGCTGCCAATGGTGGTGTACTAGTATTGCCACCACATTATGTGCAACTGGCTGCTGCCTTGGGTTTAAGTGCACAGCCAATGGTGGATCCCATTGCAACGCGTACGGATTTTGAGCGTTTAATTGAATTGCAACGCATGCAACCACATTTGGCTGGAAAATTGAGTCCCAATTTTGCTGGTAGCCTGGAGGCAGCACATGTGGCAGCTGCTGCAGCGGCTGCATATGCCAATAGTGTAGCAAGTAGCACAACAGCTGCAGCAGCGGCCGCAGCTGTTAATGCAGCTGCAATGCTCACAGAGCGTCCCGCCTCAGTGGCCTCATCATCGGCAGCAGCATCGATCAGTTCAGGAGTCTCTGATCTTAAATCGGCACCAGCCACACAACAGTCATCGCCACGCTCTGAAAGTGGCATCGGTTCCAATGAGAATGAGACACTCGATGCGAGCCCACAGACAAGCAGTGCTGCACGTCAGGCGCTGCGTATGCGTCAAGAGGAAGAATATCGGGCACAACAGGTTGGCGCCATGGTTCATGGCCAAGTGATCACCGATGAGAGTATGTGGCGGCCCTGGTAATGCAATAATTTATTGCGGCCTTGTACAGTACGATCGTATAGCTTTTATGTACTAAGTATTTATTATTATTATTATTATTATTATTATTATTATAATTATTATTATTATTATTAAATGTCTGTAGACTGCGCAAGTTTGTTGCTTTGTTATGAATAACACACAAACACACACATACACACGAAGCGATTACGGATATAAAAAAAAAAATAAATAGAGAAATCGAGAAGAATAACGAAATATCAAAAATGATAAAACGTAACGCTGTTTGTTCATCTCCCTTCTGCCAATGCCTAAAAAAGACTCTATAAACAAAAGAAAAAAAAATAAAATATTACAAAAAAAAATAATAATAATTCCGATTTCAAAAAATTGTTTCAACTTTTAAACTCTTTATGTTTTATTCTTGTGCAAAAAAGAAAGAAAGAAAAAAAATACCTTGTAAAATGTATCAAATACCAAATTAAATCTACAAAAAAAATGAACATTACGTTAGAAGAAATCTAACAGAATTTATATTTTTATTTCAACAATTTTTTTTTTTACCGGGTTCTAAAAACAGTTTTTATAACTGTAATTTAAAGGATATTTTCACTATTTTTGATACCCTTGCAGAAGCAGTATGTAACGTTCATAAAGTGATCCTATTCATGCATTCATAAGTTGTATATATGCAAGTCGAAACTTGTCGGAACGGACCGCTATGTCGTATAGCTGACATAGGAGCAATCATCAATATCTAGCTTAAACTTTCAGGATTTAAGTTTAGTGACGATTTTTTAAATCTCATTAAAATTTCGTTCAAATTGGACAACTATATCATACGGCTGCCATATACACGATCGATTGAAAATTGAATTTTTCTATGATAAACTTTTTTCTGACAACAATACTGCAAGGATATGAAATATACGGCATGCCGTAGAAAACTTTCTTTTTTCTCTTTAGTTGGAAAACATAATTGATATTGTTACTTTTTTTTGTTGTATATATATATATATATATATATGCTATATAATTGTATTGTGTCTTTGTGTTAGACAACTGTGAATAAATATTATATTTATAATTTTAAATATGAAGAAATATTAGAATTCTTCTATAGACGAAAAGGCAAACATTATACTTAATATTACATGATATGAAATGAAAATAATAAGTTTCATTTACATTTGAAAACTTATTTTGATTTCATATTTGTTAATGATTTTCGCGGTGCCGATTGACGTTGACGCGCCAGGAATGTTTGACCGGAACCCATTAAAAGTGCCAATTTTGTATCTATAGCATCACGTTGAGCATTGATGCCTAATCTATAGAATGCTGTTGTCATTAATTGCTCTTCCATGGTGCTCATTCTTGGTTTTGTTTCCTCCTCAATTGCATCGACACTTTTCTCCAACGTGTTATTGCTTTCAATAACTAATCATAAAAAAATTAAGAAAATAATTAATAAATATTTTAAAATTTGTATAAAGTTGATAACTTTGTACAAACCATTAGCGACACGTGGATCTAAATTTTTAATAACTTCCTTGGCTTTTTCTACACATTTGCGATATTTGACTTCATGTGCGACAAGTTCCTGTTCTCTGGCAGCCAATGATGACTCCAATTGCGTAATTCTGCATTGTAATGTTGAATTTTGCGTAGCAGATTCTTCGATTTGCAGTGCTATAAAATTTATTAGATAAAACAAATAAAATTAATAAATAACATAAATAATATACAAAATTTAAATTAAAAAAAACCTATAAATATATATAAAATAATATAAAATTAAATTAAAAAAATATATATATATAAAAAAATATAAAAAAATTTATAATATATATAAAAAAAAATATTTATAATATATATAAAAAAAAATATATGAATGTAAATAAATATGAAATATAAATATAAATATATATAAATAAAATATATATATTTAAAAAAATAAATATATCAAATATTATAAACAATAAAAAATAATAAATATATAAAACAATATAAATATATAAAAAAAATATAAAAAAATAATAAAATATTTAAACTATATAAAAATAATTTAAATATATAAAATAATTAAAAATATATATAAAAAAATATAAATATATATAAATAAATTTTTTTCTGCTTACTTTTTTGATCGTTAAGTTCCATTAATTGTTTAATTTGCTTGCTGAATTCATTTCTGTAAAAAAAATAAATAAAAAAAATATTTCAAATTTTTCTTTATTATAGTTAGATATAAGTTTTACGTACTCTTTCAAAATGGGATCATCGCTTTGGGAAGCATGGGATAAGGAAAGAATTTGTTCATTAGCTGTTTTCAATTGTTCACGTAAATTCTCACAACGTTTATTTGCATCGTCCAAGAGTTGCTAAAAAAAAATATATATATATATATAATATTTTAAATTAAATTTCAAGCATATTTCCACTTACCGCCAATGCTGTCTGACCACCTTGTCCCTCACGCAATGCTTTATTCTCTGCTTCGAGACGTTGCATTTTATCCATCATTGCCGGCGATTGCAATTCACGTGACACTGTTGTGCCCGTCAAACTGCCCGAATTCGTTGACAATTGTCCACATTTGAGCTCATCGACAGTCTCACGTAGATTATCTCGCTCCTTGAGCAGACTATCCTTGGCACGTTGTAGTGCCAATGTTTTACCCTCCAAATTCTTATTATCAA
Source organism: Zaprionus obscuricornis (assembly GCA_037044475.1). Taxonomy (NCBI): domain Eukaryota; kingdom Metazoa; phylum Arthropoda; class Insecta; order Diptera; family Drosophilidae; genus Zaprionus; species Zaprionus obscuricornis. Next base: position 1,653 of record JBAMBR010003433.1, on the reverse strand, counting down.
ATTCAAGCTTAACATTCTTGCTACTCTCATTATCCAATTTGGCATGCAGATCCTGTATCTCTTTTTTGAAGAGCTCAATTTGTCCCTTTGTGTTGGCATATCGTTTGGCATCCTCTTCGAATTGTGCATTTTGCTGCACATAGTCAGCACTGCGTTCCTCAAGCATTTTTACATGTTTCTTTAGATCATTGTATTCCTCAAGTTTCTTCTTATACGTCTCCAGCTGTGCTTCGCATACTTTTAATTTATCTGTTGATTCACGTAGCACATCAACTTCATCCTTGAGTGCTGTTAATACTGCGGTGCTTTTCTATTTTTGTACAAAGAAATTTAATTATAAAAAATATGTTAATTAATTTTTTTTATAAATTAGACAAACCATTAGTTCATCGATGCGTTGCTGCATGTGCAACATATCTGTTTCCTGTTGCTGTGATTTAATTTTAAGATCTTCGCGTGCTCCCTCTGACTGCAGTAATTCCTCTTTCACAAGCTCCAATTGTCGCCTGAAATTATATTTGATTAATTTAAATAATTAATTTAATTAAATTTAATTTTTTTTTACCTTAGCTCATTATAGCGCACAGAACCAGCTTGTATGGGTCCCAATGAGACGCCATCGTCACCAATTGTATTATGCTCCAAACGTGCAAATTCCTGCTGCACTTTCTGCAATTCTTGTTGCAAATTCGATTTTTCATCGATCAGCAGCAACATTTTCTTTTCAGTTTCAAAGCATTTCTGTGCCATTGCATCACGTTCTTCCTGCAATTGTAACTGCAATGCTTTGGCATTGCCGTCAAGTATATTGCTTAGCGAATTCCGTGATAAAGAACTGACAACGCCAGCTCCACCCTCAGCAGTGGGACGTGTGGAAGATTCCAATTCTTGCAATGCACGCATTATATTTGCTTGTAATTCTTCCTCAAGACACATTATCTCCGTTATATACGATTGCTTCTTAGCACAATTGACAGCACAGCCCAAAACCAATTGTAACAAACGTTCCAATTCATTGAGGTCACACTTTTCAGCTATCGCTTGTACATCCGGTCGTAGTATATCATTTTGTAGTGTAGTATAGTTGAGCACATCATTATAATATTCGTAGACACCTTCGACTACTTTCTTTAAATTGCTCATACGCAAACGCCAATTGCTGCCAACGGCACTTGATTTGATTTTTGATAGCCAAGCATCCGTAAATGATTCGGGTGCAAATTGATTTAATGCTTGGGCCAATGCGACACCATCGGCCAATTCATCAGCATTTGCATGTGGTGCATTCAAATTCAATGTTTTAAACCACTCAAGTAGACTGTAATACATTCCATTTTGCGTGGACATCGACATCGTATATGTTTTTTTTTACAAATATGACAAAAGCAAATAACAAAACAAATATAAAAAAAAAGAAACTCGAAATTTTTCACAGTAAAAAAAAAACACAGCTGTTGCACAGCGTAAACAAAACAGCTGCGTACAATGATGACTTTCAGCGATTAACCATTAGATAAGTGAACAAGCATCGATAACTAATATCGCTAACAAGTAAAGTATAAACGATGATTTGGTATTAATACGATTATCGATAACGAAACATATTTTCTATATATATTTTGAATTGATACTATAAACACTTTAGAGAATATG